>OY744533.1:5123492-5133492 GCA_963556195.1 Sepiola atlantica | reverse complement strand
CTGCATATATATATATATATATATATATATATATATATATATATATATATATATATATATATATATATATATATATATATATATATATATATATATATATATATATATATATATATATATATATATATATATATATATGGCGATTTGTGATCGGGGTTCGCGCCTACCGACCGTTGAGAATTAGTTCCTAGACTAAAGATTGCGTTAGCATGAAACATCGATGTCTCTAGGTATTTAAATAATTAATATTTATTTATAAAAATATTATTGTTTATCAGCCCCCTCCCACAAAGGCTGGGCACTCTCGAGTAGCTTAAATAACAAGCAGTACAAATAGCTATATGCACGATCCGAACGCCGTTTCGTAGATCACTCTAACTGCCTGGTAAATAGCCGCCGATTTCGCTATTTACAGTTAAAGTTCCTCTATATTTACTAACTAATTGGCTATGGCCGATGGATAAGATCCCCGACTACGAATCAGTGGCGATTTGTGATCGGGGTTCGCGCCTACCGACCGTTGAGAATTAGTTCCTAGACTGAAGATTGCGTTAGCATGAAACATCGATGTCTCTAGGTATTTAAATAATTAATATTTATTTATAAAAATATTATTGTATATATATATATATATATATATATATATATATATATATTATTTCGTATCATGATAAGTCATTGCTCGATATACAAGATAGAGAAATAATATACGGAAATTAATTATGAAAATAAAAATTGGATAAAATACAATATTTATGAATTAATAAAGTATTCAAGCAAAAAATATAAAAAATTATTTTCCTTAATCCATAGATTTTCAAAATGAAACTATTTTTATCAGAGGAAAAAAATCAGCAAAAATTGTATTACTGGTTAGCATATATTTGAAAATATAACAAATTACGAGCAACAAACATCTTGAATAAAAAATATAAAAATATAATGCGTCCATGTAAATATTCGAGGGATCGGATAGTTCCATCTTTGATCATAGATATATCTGTAATGAATAACAAAAATACGTCCACGTATCAATAACAAATGATAAAAATACATTCACGAAAGTTTTATAAAAAGGAATACAATGAAATAATGTTAATGTTTTTTGTAGTTTTTTCTCGCCAAATTTGATCGGTAATTTTTAGATGTTTGTTTTCGTTTGTTTGTTTTTTTAATCAGTCGCGTCGTTTATTTATGTTTGTTGTTTAATGGAACATCAAGATACGTTCAAAAGAATTCCTAAGAATAATTCCAAAAGTGCAAAGAATTCTCAAATCTTCTAACATCTGCGTAAATAAACAGTTCGCGTTAACAGTTTAGTTTAATCCTTGTTGCTTGCGTGTTAGGGTTAGGGTTAGGGTTAGGGTTAGAAATAAAACCAAAAAAACTACTAAATAAAGACCGACTAGTTTTACGGCATATCAACCCTTTTCGGGTTATTTAATGCCGAATCCGTTCATTTTGGTAAAAGTTTTTTAGGCTTCAAGTTCTTTATATCTTCAAATATTAATTCATGGCGTTTAATTTTATTGTTTTAGTTTACAGTATATCAATCCATTTCTGGTTATTTAAGGCCAAATCAGGTCATTTTGGTCAAATTTGGTTGTTTTGTTTCACGGCATATCAACCCTTTTTCGGGTTATTTAATGCACAATCAGGTCATTTTGGTAAAGATTTTTAGGCTTCAAGTTCTTTATATCTTCAAATATGTATTTATGGTGTTTAATTTGGTTGTTTTGTTTACGGCATATCAACCCTTTTCGGGTTATTCAATACCGAATCAGGTCATTTTGGTAAAAGTTTTTTATGCTTCAAGTTTTCCAAATCTTCAAATATTAATTCATGGTGTTTGGTTTAGTTATTTTTTTACGGCATATCAACCCTTTTTCGGGTTATTTAATGCTGAATCAGGTCATTTTGGTAAAGGTTTTATTCTTCAAGTTTTTTATATCTTCAAATATTTATTCATGGTGTTTGGGTTTATTTACGGCATATCAACCCTTTTCAGGTTATTTAATGCCGAATGAGGTCATTTTGGTAAAAAAAATATGCTTCACGTCCTTTATATTTTCAAATATTTATTCATGGTGTTTGGTGTAAGTTTTTTTGTTTTACGGCATATCAACCCTTTTCGTGTTATTTAACACCGAATTAGCTCATTTTGGTAAAAGTTTTTATGCTTCAAGTTCTTTATATCTTCAAATATTTATTCATGGTGTTTGGTTTGGTTGTTTTGTAGAGGAAAAATGTTGTTTTTGTTTTTGGCTTTGCAAAATATGATTGAGTTTTGCAAAAGGGAAAGGGAAAAAACAATAACATCAATGTTTGGTGCATTTTAAGTTATGAAGCCAGTATTTTCAGACAGCCTGATCTGGTAGCAGCAATTGCGAGTTTATATCATTTCCAATGGTGTTAGTGCTCGACCATAGACGAGGACGACCCGAAGGCTCCCTTTTAAGTTAGTATGTAGAGTGTTATAACAGATCTGATTAGATTTGATACCGATTTCATCAACGATATCGATTAAAATAACCACGCACCTCAGAATTAAGTAGGGATCATTCTATGCATGAATGGTGAATGTCTTAAAATAATCAGGAATTCACACATTTTAGTAACTTATTTATACATTAATAATATTTTCAAATTGACCCATATACACATGTGTTTCATGCCAAACCCGCAATCATCAGTATAGGAGGAGACAATCCATACCGGTCGCACGATTCGAACCCTAATACGAAAGTCATTCTTGACTCAGTAGTCGGAACGTTAACCGTTGCGGCCAACACGTATTGCCGTAGAAATAGGAGAGTAAATATATATAAATATACACACACACATATATATACATATATATATATATATATATATATATATATATATATATATATATATATATATATATCTGAATGACATAATAAAATGAGAAATTAATCAGATTTTATTAAAGTTCTAAAATAAGGAGTGATATTGCGTCCTTAACTCATCAGTTTTCAAAGAAAATCTTCTCCTCAGAGGACCATTACCGCAATGACATTACGGCAGGTAATAAAATTAAGCTTTGAAAATATATTAAAATATATAAAAAATACATAAAAAAGTATATAAAACATCAAATATATTACACTTTTTTGTTAAACTTATATAAGTTCATCCAAGTCATAAAGTTTAAAACAATTTCAAGAAAGATGTCATTCAATTAATATTATTGCTCTATACACTATATTGAGCTTAGTTTTTATCCTGAGTGTCTACTGGTTAAAGATATTATTTATATCTTTCAAGTATTGTCTTTCTCTCTCTCTCTCTCTCTCTCTCTCTCTCTCTTTATATATATATATATATGTGTGTGTGTGTGTGTGCGTGCGCGTGACAAAACATAATTCTGGTGAGAATCAATTTCCAAAGTAACATAAAGCTCAATATTCACTATTCAAACCTTTAAAGAGTTTTTTTTAAATTATAAATTACAATAATGCATAAGATAACTTGAATTTTGTTCAAGTATGTCGTGAATTTTCTCCAGAAACATGTGTAAAAAGTGTTCTGGCTCCGAAATGTGTGTACATTTTTTCTTATCTGCCATATATATATATATATATATATATATATATATATATATATATATATATGTTTAGATTTTCAACTTAGAAGATATTTTATTTAGTGAATACCGGGATTCGCCCAATAAAAATAAGCTCAGTTACAGGGTACAGAGCATTTATATGTGTTTTTTTTAAGGTTTACAAAAATCTGCTTGAGTAGAGAAACACGTGTAGGGAAAAACTCTTTAAATTTGAAAAATCTGATAAATAAATAAACTTTGAAAGGAAAAAGTATTTTGTTGTGATGTATGATTTCATGAACGAAATGTTTTGGTAAACCTTAAAAAACATACACATATAGCCCCTAGAAATCCCTCTCGATGGGCACTGCAAATGTAGTATTAACACAGCATGACGTCGCTAGCTATATATGCATCGTTCCTTTCATTAAGTAGAACGCTCTCTTGACGTCAAAGCCACCGAATAAAGTGTTAAAATTATCACTGTTTATTTAGCTATTCAGCGGTGGCCGAGTGGTTCTAGATGTCAGGATTTGAGTTGTAAAATACTCGAAGTCCGGGGTTTCGAATGGCTCGACCAGTAGTGAATAGTCCCGATTATAAAGGACGAAACGTATACGTACATGGATAATAAAAAAAAATATTATATATATTGTATATATATATATATATATATATATATATATATTGAGCACTTTTGAAAATATTGGTTTTATACTCGTTTTATTAATATAGTTGAACTTGATACTTAATGTATATATATATATATATATATATATATATATATATATATATATATATATATATATATATATATATATATATATATATATATATATATATATGATAGATAGATAGTAATCCAGATAAAGTAGACATCTACAGGTTAAATATTAAAAGAATTTCAACCGGGATTATAAAATAGTGTTCAATAGTAAATAGAGATATTTCTATAATAATTTTTTTTATTCATACAGACATGTACAAACCCCCGCTACATTGGCATGTCGATCTTATCGATCAATAGCTATTAGAAACTAAAATCTCATGACGCGGAAAACAAGTCTGATCTTACACTTAGATGTTCATATTGGAAAACAAAACCAAAAAACGTGGGTTGTTTTCAATATGAACATCTAAGTGAAAGAGCAGACCTATTTTCCGTCTGATGAGATCTTAGTTTCTTATAACTATTGATCGATAACATTGCCATGCCAGTGTAGTAGTTTTTTTAAAACTTGTCCGTGTAAATAAAAATAATTTATATATATATATATATATATATATATATATATATATATATATATATATATTTGAACAAATTTTTTGTGGTACAAAATTTTAAAATGCTTTTAAATATAATAAACGGAGTCATAGTGAACGAGGCACTATTACAAGAACAAAAATGGAGGAAATATTAAATAATATTTAATCGTCGATTTAAAACGAATATAATGATCGACTAAAATTGACAGAATAAAAGCTAAGTCCCTAGGTACCTATCGGCCGACACATTGTCATTGTTTTCTCTTGACAATGTGTCGGCCGAAAGGTACCTAGGGACTTAGCAATATATATATATATATATATATATATATATATATATATATATATATATATATATATATATATATAAACTATTGATGATATTACACAGCGATAAATCAGTTAGCCAAAGAGATACCAGAGGCTTCAATGTAAGTAGTAAATTTGGGGTTAGTATAATCGCCATAAGTCAAAAGAATACTCTAATTTATATAATAAGTGACTCCCGTTTATTTCTCGATGTTTGTCAGTGATAGCTTTCGTCTTGCATCAATAGTTTATTCTGGTCTTCAAAATTAAAAATTGAAATTCCAATCGACTTCATCGATTGTAAATCTGGATTATATCTGGTCTGATGTTTCCTTTAGTAATAGACACTTCACGATACACACCGGTTATTTCCATTGACTATCCATGGATTTACCGTAGCCAGTTAATCAGCTGCGTCTGATACAAATACGAAAATTGCAAATGGCGTTCAAATAAAGTTCTTTTTTTTAACATAGTTCATCCCAAACAAGGCAGGACGCCACTGTAGACGTTTGTGTTTGTTTAATAGTTTACTTTAATTACATTAAGACTTCGTTTTCAGTTGTTTTTCTTTTAAAAATTCTTCGTGCATTGGAAACGTACTAAAGAGAAAGACTCAATAAAGTTGTTTTCAGAAATAGACTTCGTCCCATTTTTCTACACACCCGACTGCCATAGCTGTGGAAGTGGAAACTGTAAAGTCACCTTTTCTCATACTATTTAGAAATAGGTTGAAAATCATTTTAATGAGATTGTAAAATGATTTTAATGGTTTGTAAAATGAGCTTCAGTAAGTGTTGTGCATAACAGTCGAGGATAGTACTTAATATTTAGTATTTAATGGGGTTTTGAAATGATTTTAATCAGTTTTAAAAATCATTTTAATGGGCTTAAAAAATCATTTTAATGGGCTTAAAAAATCATTTTAATGGTCTTAAAAAATCATTTTAATGGGCTTTAAAAATCAATTTAATGGGCTTAAAATATCATTTTAATGGGCTTAAAAAATCATTTTAATGGGGTTGTAAAATGATTTTAATGGTTTTTGGAATAAGCTTGAGTAGGTGTTGCTCATAGTAGTCGAGGATACTTACTTTATAAGGCGTGTAACGGGGTTTTGAAATGATTTTAATTAGTTTTTAAAATGGTTTTAATGGGGTTAAAATATTTTAATGGTGTTGTAAAATGATTTTAATGTTTTTGGGGGAATAAGCTTCGTTAAGTTCTTTTTACTTTACGACTAAAAACTTACTTTTGAACTTTTCTTTACTATTTGATTCGTAAAACTAAAATAATATAAATGCATGGGTTAATAGTTGAGTAACTTTACTTATTAAAATAAAAGCTTGAAAATAAAATATAAAATGCAATATTACTACATTAGAAGCATCTGCATAATAAGAAAATAAAAAATGGGGTTTTTAGTCGTAAAGTAAAAAGAACTTAACGAAGCTTATTCAAAAAAAGCATTAAAATCATTTTACAACACCATTAAAATATTTTAACCCCATTAAAACCATTTTAAAAACTAATTAAAATCATTTCAAAACCCCGTTACACGCCTTATAAAGTAAGTATCCTCGACTGCTATGAGCAACACCTACTCAAGCTTATTCCAAAAAAACATTAAAATCATTTTACAACCCCATTAAAATGATTTTTAAGCCCATTAAAATGACACGATTTTAAACTACTTTTTAACGCAAAGTTACTTATGCGTACTTAAATAGAAGTAAAATGTCTATTACTTCTGATGAAGACGTCTTACGTCGACACATCAAGTTGTAAAATGATTTATTTTAAATAAAATGGCATTGTTTGGTCGACTTGCAACCGTTTTTAAATATAATGGAAATGCATGCAATACTTTAAAAGTGAGACTATATTTCCTTTTCAAATTTTAATGTTGCCGATAATATTCACAGTTGCATTACCGGTTTTTATCCTCTGATGAAAAGAGTTTGTCTTTGAAAATCCATGGATTAAGGATATGAAACTTGTTGCTTTGAACTTCTGATGTTTTAATAAATATTGTATCTTTAGAATTTTTTATTCTCATCTTTCATCTCTTGAATTGATTCCTCCATTCAAATATATTGAGATTTATATTATCACGATAGATTATTATTAAACGATAAATCGATTATCTTGAATTTAATATTAATATATATCAAAATTTGATGTAGAGCAATTCTTTTTTGTATTAACCTTTTGGATCTAATTCTTTTTAGTATAAAGTTTACAAAAAAGTATTGTGTCTATGTTAGTCACCGTGATGCCTAGAATATATATTCAAAAATTCATATAGATCCGTCCATTACATTACCCTGTGTATAAATATATATATATATATATATATATATATATATATATATATATATATATATATATATATGGAAAATGAAAAAGGGAAAACTAAAAATATTATTCATGTATTCATCAACGTTTCGTCTTTATTTCAAGACTTCCTCAGGATGATTGGTCTTCTTTTTCTTTTTTATTCAAACAAATCATCCTAAAGAAAGTCTTGAAATAAAGACGAATCGTTGATGAATACATAAATAATATTTTTGGTTTTCCCTTTTTTCATTTTCCATTACGTTGGAATATTAGTTTATTTTTTTATTATATAAATATATACACATACCTTAGTTTATATATAGAGAGAAGAGACTAAACGCGGGAAAGAGAGAAAACTTATCTTGGATAATCGAATAAAGAATTATCCCGTATCGTGACTCACCTTCGCACCCCAAGACGACGTTTGATTTGTCAGTAAATTCCAAGTTTTTCTCCGAAACCTGTGCCATCGTGTTAATTCCTCCGGGTCCACCGACTCGTACTCAACAAAGATCTTTTTCCGGTCCCTTTCCAACTGTTGTAAGGATTCAAATGTACTATTCCAAGAATCGTAGGTGTTCCAGCAACAGTTCTGTATCAGGTGCTCGCTCACCCCCCAGAAATCTAACTCTCTCTTAAGGGCCGGACCGCACACATTGGGGGGCAAGTGAAGTTCCCCGGTCCTCAGGTACTCCAGGACGGCAGAGAAGCAGGTGGGGTCGTGGTCGAAGAAGTAGTCGTTCTGTCTGTGCCGGTAAAACTTCTCCAGGAAGGCCTCGTCCGAAACGTTTGTGTCGTTGTGTCTGCACAGGGTTGATCGATACGTCTCGAAGATCACGCCGCCCACGTTGAAGATGACTGTCGCGGCATCGGCGTCTGTCTCGACGGCAATCTCGAACGTGGTGTTGTCTACCCTGGCACCCGGTACAAGGGCCGCCAAAACATGTTTGTTCAATACTTTGCTTTTCGGCATCGCGACAACGAAGGCTCTTCACCGAAAATTGGGCTCCTTATGTTCGACTCTGGAAGAAAAAAAGAAAGAACAGTATTGCCGTAAGTATGCTTACTAGTGAAAATTTTAACAAATCAATTCAAACAATTTAAAAAAAAATTTTTTTAACGTAGTTCACCCCAAACAAGACAGGCCGCTACTGTAGACGTAAGGGGCTTCTGAGAAGAAAGAAAAGGGGAGAAGGTTGGGGGGGTCAACCTAAACTGGGATCTGCGCAGCGAGATGTCTGTTTACATTAATTTTAAATTTCTGCATGTCAGTACTGTCGGGGAAACAGGGGGCAGGGAGGGAGTTCCAGAGGCCAGCAGTACGAGGAAAGAAGCTATTAGAGTATAAAGCTCTCCGCCACAATGAATGGATGGGATTTAGTTGATTGTCGAGTTGGTCTAGTGAATTTACGTCGAGGGGGCACCAGAGTAGCCAATTACATTCGGCCTTTAGGCTGAGATCAAAGTGTCTGTACGTATAACCGTATTTATTGATTTATTTACAAACTTTGGAAAAATTTTAAGATTGCCAACTTATTTTATAATAACCCAAGTAGGACGGCCCCTAGAGCAAATGTGGTATTTTGGTGACTGAAATGATTCTAGTTAAGAGTAGGATAGACAATTTTATTACCATAGACAAAGGATGACCAACGACACCGACCCCCACACTTTTGATGGCCTTGTGCCTAATTTGTTTATAAATATGTATTTTCTGCAAATATATAATTCAAAGTGTAATACTTGTTCAGACGGATGCTTCGCTCTGTAGACCGGTTTGAGGTACTGTCCTGTGCAGGTCTAGGGGGTCCACCCTCCCAGGATTTGCCTTCTTACCTTATGGGAAGGGGTTAATTCAATTGCTAATCGCCTGAGGCGTCCCTACCAAGGAATGCCGATGGGGCTGGCCAAGCATTTTTTGACGGCCAGAGTGCCCTTCTTCTGGGGCGCTAGCTTTTCAATCCAACTTTCTCGACTTTGTGTCACATCTTACCGCTGTAGGGCGTAGATAAATACAAAGTACACTCGACCTTTAGGTTGAGATCAAAGTGTAGTATCGGTTTCGATTGATGTTACGCCCCCTAGACCGGTACTGTCTTGGCCGTTGGTCTTAGTTCCGCCGGTCTTAGGGAGTGTTCTGTGCAGTCCTAGGAGGTCCAACCTCCCAGGATTTGCCTTCTCACCCCTTTGAGCAGGGGTTAGTTTATTGCTAATCGCCTGAGGCGCCCCTACCGGGGAATGCCGACGGGGCTGTCCAGGCATTTTTTCAAATCCCACTTTCCCGACCTTGTGTTGCATTTTACCGCTGTGGGAGGAAGATTAATTTTTTTTAAATGTTTAAAAGCAAAAAAACAATCACTTTTTGACCTTTGGTCAAAATCAAAGTGTAGTTACTGTTCCAATCGATATTTTGTCCTGTGCGGTCCTAGGAGGTCCACCCTCCCAGGCTTTGCCTTCTTCCCCTTTGAGAAGGGGTTAGTTTATTGCTAATCGCCTGAGGTGCCTTTATTGGTGAAT
>OY744533.1:5095992-5120992 GCA_963556195.1 Sepiola atlantica | reverse complement strand
TATTTCTCTCGTTCGCAAAAGTTTGACTTACCTCCCTTGACTATGTCCAATATGGCGACGATATATCAACGATACTCGTTTACCGATAAAATTTGATTTTCTTTTGTAAAGTAAAAAAAAAAATTGATCAATTTCCGTGATTTTTTTTGTATAAGATATATGCATTCTGTTACGAGTACGTACACCATACAGATATTTCTTATTTTGGGGAATCTTTTACGACGCTCAGCGGAGTAAAAACGCTAAAAAAAACAAATATACAACAAATAAAAGTAACTGTAGGCTGTAAAAGTTATTTTCAAACTTGCCTGTGGCATTTGTTTGTATTTTTAGACCGTTACAACCGCTATTTATTAGAAATCAATAGTTTTGTCACAGGAACATGAAAAAAAAATGGCCGATTTTGGGGGGTTTCTTAAGAATGCACCTGAATCGGCCATCTTAAATTTTGTGCAAACCATTGGGAAAAATAACAAGAATTTTTTTTTTTTACATCTAATACAACCCCATTTATAATACGTAAAAATAAAAACAAATTACATAGGTAAGTAGAAAAATATCTATTCTCGTCGCACGTCAACTTCACTTGTTGCAAATTTATGTTTTTAAACCCTTTCTCGTTCTTTTTTTGGACCCCGTTCGCGACTCTGCTGAGCGTCGTAAAAGATACCCTTATTTTTTTTTAACTTTTTTTACATTTTCCATGACGTTCCAATTCTAAACTTGCACCTATTAAAAAACAATTTTTTTTTTTAAAAAAGCTTATTTGTTTATGAGCAACGAAATCCGGTCCTGACGCCATCCTGCCCTCACAGTACGACCCAGACGCGTAGAAAGGAAACAGCACTCCTCCTGACAACCTGTTGTTTGGCGTCTAGTTTTGTGTCATTTTTCTTTTTTTGTTTTTGTTGTTGTTGTTGTTGTTTTTGTTTTTTTTTTGTTTTCAAGAGACCCCGTATACAAACGCTCCAAATAGAAAGATAAAAATAGAATACACAATGTAATAACATAAATTGTTAAAGAAAATATAAAAAAAAAATTTTTCATCGTTGCTGGCGAAAAAGATAACATCGAAAGGCGGAGTAAAGAGAAAGAGGGAGTAGGAGGGAGAAGAACTTAAAACTTGTTTAGAACTTAAAATATAGTGACATAATATAAAGTTTTTTCGTTGTTTTTTTAAATAACAGAATTAAAAAGCGTGCAGCATTCTGATTATTTAGACTACTGCCTTTTAACTAAGATCACAATGTAGTATCTGTTCCGGGTTATCCTACTAACGGCTCACCCACACAGAAAAGTCAAAACTTTAGTAAAATAAGTTAATATATGTATAGATATTTTTTTTCATATTATGATAGTAAGAAGAGTTATATATATATATATATATATATATATATATATATATATATATATATATATATGATTATGTTTATTTACACAGACATGTACAACATCTGCGACACTGGCATGTCGATGTTATCGATCAACAGTTATTATAAACTGAGATCTCATCAGGCAGAGTTAGAATCCGATCTTAACATTAGATCATATTTGGAAAGCTCTATTTGATATTGAGCAGTTTTTATAAACCCGGTTTAAATTCTTTGGATTACTACCCTGTGGATGTTTTACCTGGATTAGTATTAGTATTATTATTATTATAATATATATATATATATATATATATATATATATATATATATATATATATATATATATATATATATATATATATATATATATATATATATAACCAATACACTATTACTTAGTAAAATAGAAAAGAAGACGTGTTAAAAGGCTTATCGTTTTGAGGGAAAGAAATCTCGGACGATGCGATAGAAAAACAGAATTGTTGACCTGGAGAAACGAAACGAAGCAAAGCCGTGTATAATTATAAATATATTATTTTATTTCAAAAATTTAAATTAAGTATAAAAATAATTTAATGTTAAATATTTTTTTATTAACACTTCTTGTAAACTTTATTGCTTATAGCTTTCTGTGAAGGGTTCGTTTTTCGTTCAACACATTCCGGTCGATCCAAAACGTGACACTTGGCGGCCATATTGGACGGACTTGGGATTATTTACGAATTTCATCGATAGTTCGTTTTCGTGCGTAATACTACTTGGATTATAACTCGAAATGTTTCATAGGTTAATATTATTTAACAAAAACAACAACATAATACAATTCCTAAGGTTTATACACGTAATTTATCGCATTCTGTGGGGAAGAACCGTTAATAGGATAACCTTGTTCTTATACCACACTCCATCTATTCTGTCTTCAGGTAATGAGACAGAAATCCTTCTAGACGAAGACATTTTTTTCAAATTTTGTCCCGATCCAGAGTGCCCCTTTTGTTGAGCTGAATTTTCTTAACATTAAAAACCGACCTTGTGACTAACTCATCCCTCATGGAGAGGCTATATAGTCGTAATATGTTTGTTATATTAACAACGTTTCGGCCGATGTAACCTCCTTAAGGAATGTGTAGGTCATTTTGAAATTCCGTCCTGATTCCCGACTTCAACGTAAAGATCACCAAGAAGAAAGTGGAAAGTTACATCGGCCAAAACGTTGTGGAGATATAACAACCAAGATGAGAATAGTAGTCCGAATAACCAAAATTTCTAATCATTACTATTGGCGACATTAATTAATTTTTTTAAGGAAATACAGTTGGGAAATTAATCAAAAACAATTTATTTGGGTTTATATACTCATTTGTAAAATGTAAAAACATTTAATATTTAATAGACGTTATAAGCATTTTAAGTTCCGTAATTATTGGTTGTGAGTAAAGTAATAAGTGGTAAGACATCTTGTTTATTGACAGGAAGTAAGTAGCAGACCTCTAATTACTTTACTCACAACCAATAATTACGGAACTTAGAATGCTTATAGCTTCTATTAAATATCAAATATTAATGTCTTTTTAACGCAAATAGGTCACAAATAAGTAGATAAAAGAAAAGAAATTGTTTTTGACTTATTCCTCAACTGTATTTCCTTTTAAATAATTTATGTCGCCAATAGTAATGTTTACCAAAAAAGGGGGGGGGTCTAACCTAATTAAATAGTAAACATTACTTTTACGAAAATAAAAAAAATTATAATAAATAAATTAGCGAATACAAAATTTACTCCCAAATGATATAAATTAGCGATGTTCATTTCAAAAATAGCGAACCACAAATAGAAATATGTCGATAAATAAAAAAATTAAAAAGCCATACTGTAATATTTGCTCCTGTTTTTCCGTAACGGAATGTGTTCATTTTTAAACTTCATCGTTTCAAATTCGTTGTTCGGTGACGTTTTTTTTTTTGTTTTTTGTTTTTTGTTTTTTTGTGTGTTTTTTTTTTTTTTTTTTTGTCCTTCGTATTTCAGTTTCCAGAAAGTCGATTAAGGACGTCGAATTGGCTGATTACTTAATTTACAAAAGGTGAAGTTCGCCGAACAAACGTAGTTGTATGCGACAATAGTCGTGCGCGGCGATGAATGGTTTCTGGCATTGACAACATCGCATATGGGCGCAAAGGCACAGGGTTTGTTTTAGTAACAATTTAGAAAACCTAAGTAGGTAAATAACTTTCTGTGTGATAGTGTATGTATGCGTGTGGTGCCCGTGTGTGTGTGTGTATAGGTTCCATGTCGCGTCATATCGCGTAAGTACGTACGTACGTACGTATGTGTGTGTGCGCGCGATAAATGGGTGTCAGATGTCGTTTATTATACATCATTTTTTTTATGAATGGAAGGAAGTTATGAAATAACAAAAGGACAACGTTCTCGAATTACAATTTAAATTGTTCGCAATTTTTTCTTAGTAGAAAAAAAAACAGAACAAAAAAGACCGTGTTACGTTATCACTATGCCCTCAGCCAATAAGGAGGGTCGTTGGGATACTAAATACGTACTTTGCCCTCCGTCGGTCCTTTTCGTTCAGTTTTAGGCCCTTTTTGGGGGTCATTTAAGCCCCTTTTCGGTGATTCGACACAGCAATAATTAGTGCAAAAGGAAGGAGAAATAGATTACTACGGGTCAAATTATTGACTAGATAGAGTCGCAAAAGGATACTATATGCGCATTGTTCTTTCTTTTAGGTCCTTTTCAGTGATTCTCCCTTTTAGGTCCTTTTCGGCCATTTCTAGACCCTTTTCGGTCATTTAAAGGCCCTTTTCGGGTTGTTAGACGAGGCGCTTATGGCCGGATAGCGACAATAAATGGCGAGAATAAGATTACTAAGGGTCAAATTATTGACTTGGTTAGAATCGCAAAAAGATATTACATACGCACTTTGTCCCCTTTTTGGTACTTTTCGGTCATTTTTAGGCCCTTTTCTAGTTAACCACGGCATTAATAGCCGGATAAGGATAGAAAAGGACAAGAAAAAAAAGATAACTAAGGAGCAAATTATTTACTAGATAAGAATCGCACAGGGATACTACATACGCACTTTGCCCCCTTTTTGGTCCTTACGGTCATTTTAGGTCCTTTTTCATTAGTAGACGCAGCGCTAATGGCCGGATAGGGACGGAAAAGTCCCAGAAAACGATTAACAAGAGTCAAAATATTAACTAGATTTGTCCCCTTTTCGTTTTTGGGGGGTCATTTTTAGGTTCCTCTTTGGGCTGTTAGACGCAGCTCTAATGGCAAACGGACCCCAAAAAGCTTACTAAGGGCAAAATATTGATTAGATTAGAATCGCAAATATTGATTAGAAATAATCACAAAACGATACATACAAATAAATACAAACGTTGTTCTCTTTTGGTCATTTTTAGGTCCTTTTCGGGTGGTTGTTTTTTTTACCACTTATCAAAGCTCAAAGCCACTCGAGGATAAGGGCTAGACGGTATTTGCGATTCTAATCGAGTCGATATTTGCGATTCTAATCGAGTCAATATTTGCAATTCTAATCGAGTCAATATTTGCGATTCTAATCTAGTCAATATTTGCAATTCTAATCTAGTAAATATTTGCGATTCTAATCGAGTCAATATTTGCAATTCTAATCGAGTCAATATTTGCGATTCTAATCTAGTAAATATTTGCGATTCTAATCGAGTCAATATTTGCAATTCTAATCGAGTCAATATTTGCAATTCTAATCTAGTCGATATTTGCGATTCTAATCGAGTCGATATTTGCAATTCTAATCGAGTCAATATTTGCAATTCTAATCGAGTCAATATTTGCGATTCTAATCGAGTCAATATTTGCGATTCTAATCGAGTCAATATTTGCGATTCTAATCTAGTCAATATTTGCGATTCTAATCGAGTCAATATTTGCAATTCTAATCGAGTCAATATTTGCGATTCTAATCGAGTCAATATTTGCGATTCTAATCGAGTCAATATTTGCGATTCTAATCGAGTCAATATTTGCGATTCTAATCGAGTCGATATTTGCAATTCTAATCGAGTCAATATTTGCAATTCTAATCGAGTCAATATTTGCAATTCTAATCGAGTCAATATTTGCGATTCTAATCGAGTCAATATTTGCGATTCTAATCGAGTCGATATTTACGATTCTAATCGAGTCAATATTTGCGATTCTAATCTAGTCAATATTTGCGATTCTAATCGAGTCAATATTTGCGATTCTAATCGAGTCAATATTTGCAATTCTAATCGAGTCAATATTTGCGATTCTAATCGAGTCAATATTTGCGATTCTAATCGAGTCAATATTTGCGATTCTAATCGAGTCAATATTTGCGATTCTAATCGAGTCAATATTTGCAATTCTAATCGAGTCAATATTTGCGATTCTAATCGAGTCAATATTTGCGATTCTAATCGAGTCAATATTTGCAATTCTAATCGAGTCAATATTTGCAATTCTAATCTAGTCAATATTTGCGATTCTAATCGAGTCAATATTTGCGATTCTAATCGAGTCAATATTTGCGATTCTAATCGAGTCAATATTTGCGATTCTAATCGAGTCGATATTTGCAATTCTAATCGAGTCAATATTTGCAATTCTAATCGAGTCAATATTTGCGATTCTAATCTAGTCAATATTTGCGATTCTAATCGAGTCAATATTTGCGATTCTAATCGAGTCGATATTTACGATTCTAATCGAGTCAATATTTGCAATTCTAATCTAGTCAATATTTGCAATTCTAATCGAGTCGATATTTGCGATTCTAATCGAGTCGATATTTGTGTAGATTTGTAGAAAGCATAATAATAAAAAGGGAGAGAAATGTAGAATCGCTTCAAGACAAACCAAGCTTGAAATAGACCTAGCCACCAGCATTCAGTCCCTTGGACTCCAAACAAACTAGCTAAAAACGAAGCCCTATCTATAAGATCTAAATAGGGCGGGAAGGGGTTACTAGGCTAGCTGACAAAAAAGTCTACCCCTAAACAGGTTACGTGGCTAACCAGAAACCAGTGTTTATATTGTTACATCATCACGCTCGAACAAAGGCTAAACGTTTCTACTCAACAGGTAAGACACCACCCTTTCATTTCAAGACTCTCGGGGTCAAGAGTAACCAGGAACTATGCAGGGCAAGAAGGGGGGGTCAGCTCTCTGAAGTATTTACATACCTACATATATGTAGTGACTCTTTTTTTTGTTTGTTAAATTTTTTTTTAGTAAATCTTATAATTTACTCGCATATATATATATATATATATATATATATATATATATATATATATATATATATATATATAATACTAAAACTCTATTGTCTTGTATGTTTGCAATCAGCTTTCAGTTTTCCGGTTTTCAACATCCGGTTGCGCATGCGTAAATAGCATCGTCTTCAATCTGTTAGTCCAATTCCGTTAATCTCTTATGATTAACGAACGCATGAGATTTTTCATTCTGGAAATGTTTATATCGCTTTTAATATAAAACAATTACATTTAATTTCATCAAATAGTTTTTTTGTTTTCTCCACGGCTAAAAACATTCAACGGCAGGACTTCGTAAAGTCTGTCGCAGTTTCAAAAAACCTCCTCTGTTTTAAAAAACAAAAACAAACAAACAAAACAACAACAATCATTATTAATATCATCCATAATAGCGGCGATGAACGAAACCACCTCCCACTTTCCCTCTCACAGATTTCACCACTCCTACTCCCTCTGTTTTCGTTACGTACGCGAGACAGCTTGCTGTTCCCCCTTCCTTTCTCAAATCGCCTTTATTTTTCTGTACTTTCAACTAACAATTTCATTTAAAAGATGATATATAAAAATTTGAATTTAACTATAATAAGTATTATGGTACCTGTTCAGTGCATATTTACCTATAAGTATGGCCAACCACTTATAATTCAGTAACTGTAATTTTAAAAAAAAAACAATTATAATAAACAGAACGACGCATAGAAATCTATCTATATTCTTCTTCCATTTTAATACACTTACATAGAAATGCTTCTGTTATGTAAAAAAAAAACTATTTTCTTTATGCCACAAGTGTCACGCACATACATGAATTCCATATCTAATATAACAAACTGACCCAACGGGTCACGGGTGGTCTAGTATATATATATACATTTAATTTGAATAAATAGGATTTGTAAGAAAAAATATCTTTAATGGTGATCATTGGTGTCCTGAAAGGAATGCTTTGGTAAGCCTTCATAAAATCACATATAAATGCTCTGTTCTCTGTAATCGAGTATCATCGAGCTTGGTTTTATTGGAACAACCCCGGTCTTCACTGAATGATCTATTTTATAAGTGAAAAATCTAAATCTCTCTCTCTATATATATATATATATATATATAAAGATAGATGAACGAAGAGTGATAAACATGTACGAATGTCCAGATTTATTTCAAACTTCGATTGTTCAATGCACGGTATATTCTATACCAGAATCATGTTTATTATTCTTTTCTTTAAGCCAAGGCTTTTCAAAGATCGAGATCTTATCATCAGAAATATATATATATATATATATATATATATATATATATATATATATATATATATATATGTATATATATATATATATTTCAGAGGAAACTTTTTTTTTAAATCAAAATCAATGAAACGGGCGGGTGAAAAAAAAAGAAAATTGCTAAAATTTTCCTTAAGGCCTTATCGTCTGGCCCTCTAAGAGGAAACGTCAGAATGATAAATTAAAAACTAAGAATATCGAATGAGATATGAAGAGAAAAATATTGTTTAAGTCGGAGAAAACGATTGAGAGAGAAAAAAAAAGTAAATCTCTCAACGTTATAGTGGATTTGAATCATTAAAGATCTCCATATATATATATATATATATATATATATATATAACAATAATAAATAGTCAAAAGGAAACCATAACAACACCCTAACCCTAACCTTAACTCCACTGCAGCTTCACAGTAAATTTTATCGTGTAACCGGTGTACAGCTTTGTCGGGACGCATTATGCACTTTGTAGGAAATCTGGATCATCTGCTGACCAAATCACTCGGACGCCGATGTTAATTTATAAAAATGTTTATTAAGAGAAGAACAGTCGCAGAAAAAAACGGGAGAACGAGTTACTTGCGTAGTAGTGTGAGAAAGAGAAAGACAGACGGATAGATAGACGGATTGCTCGTCTTGCTACATCTAGTCACATGGTTTTGTCGACTTCCGTTCTGATGTAACCTCTGACCCTTAAGGTTTCATTCATACTTTTCCATTCAAACAACGGTCCTCGCTATGTAACATAAGGGCCTCAGCACCGGATGCCGTTTTATGTAACACACAGAACGATCCCGGGAAGCTTACGTAGTCGATACGGTTGGGAAATAGGGTAGGCAGAAAAAAGTGTAGAAAGGGTCGACAAAGATTTATTTCGAGGTGGTGAGTGCGGTAGGGGCGAAAAGTTTGTCTTAGGGTAACGGATACAGTATCCTGTCGTGCTCAGGAGAAATTCTATTTAATCAATGGTACTACTACTCCTCTGGATCAGGGTGGACTCGGATGTAATGGTAAGAAAGGGGTAATTTTACACTCCTCAAAGCTCCCCAATTGGGGCCTCAACAACAAATACACTTTAGGATTTAGTTGATCTACCTATTTCCGGATAAATGGACTTACCCAATCCAAACAAAATAAATAGAGCTATGACGAAGCGTCGTGGCAATTATTGATGGCAGTTATGGCCACAGAATCGGACGCATACCTTTTGTAACATACTTTTGTTAATACGTTTTTGTTAATTATACCATTGTATTGATTATTGCTGGCCCTTCAATGCCACAACAAAGATCCTGCCAATGATCAGGAAATAAGGGAATGCGTAAAGCAGACAGAAGCAATACAGAGTTTTATATATTCAAAAAAAAAAATACACGATGCCACTACATGGTTTATGATACATGTGGGAAACCGAATCACCGGCGCCATGACACCGGTAAGTTGTTTCCCTTTGCTGGCCCTAAAAGGGTTAGAGGGTAGAAAGGAAATCCGGTGATATCAGACGTCTCTTACGTAACGCACAGGAGAATAAATATGATTTGGGTTGTTCGGATATCCTATCACATCAATCAATAAGTTTCGAGCCTAACTAATAAAGCGAGAATTTTTATGTAAAATTCGACTTTATTCATCAACATAGTCTCATTCTAGAGTGGTATTCTGATTCTAAAGCTTCTTTAGCAATTCGATTATTTTGGGGATTTGTCTCAGTTTTCGATATCATTTCTATACTGGAGCCAAATCTCTTTCCTTGGATCATTCTTTTGTCACTAACGCCCGGATTTGGAGTAAAGGGTCGGTATGGAAGCAATTTTAACTGCAATTCATGTAGTGTTTCTATTATTGCGATCTACATGTTACACGACACATTGTCTTGGTGAAAGAGCACATTTTCTGCTTCATGTGTGGCTGTTTATGTCGGTTTCTTCATCCAAATGCACCAATACTGTAATATACGATCGATGGAACTGCCTTTCTCAAGGTGATCGATAAATAAAATATTTTAACACATCAATCAATAAGTTTGGTTTGAAAACATGCCTCAGTTTTCAATATCACTTCTTCACTGGGGTCGAATTTTTTTCCCGGGAGCATTCTTTTGTATACATCCAGTAGTTGCTGAGGACCGGATCTGGAGAATAGGGTGAGTGCGGAAGCAATTCTAACTGTAATTCATGTAGTTTTACCATTGTTGCGATCGACTTGTGAAATGGTGCATTGTCTTGGTGAAGAAGCACTTATTCTTCTTCATTTTAGGCTGCTTCTGTCGATTTCGCCCTTCAAACGCACCACTAATGCATTATAATATTCGCGACTAATGGTTCTTAATTTCTCAAAATAAACGATGAATAAAATATTTTGCATCCTAAAATACGGAAGCTAAAACCTTACCTGCTGATCTTTGCGTCTTTGGTCGCTTTGGACGGCGTTCACTTGCTGCTGTCCACTCGGCTGACTGCCGATTTGACTCCGAAGTAAAGTGGTGGGTCCATGTTTCATCCATTGTTACATAATGACGAAAAGTTGATATTTCTTGCGTCCAAACAGTTGAAGACAGCCCCCTGAATACGTTGTATTTATCAACTGTGAGCAAACGCGGCACCCACTTTAAGCACAGATTTCTCGTGCAAAATAGTGATCACACTTCCTTCTGATATCTTCTCACGTAACTTTAATTTACGATCGGCCAAAACGAATTTGTGGATTTTTTAATGTTTTACTAGAAAACTACCGGATTTGGGAGAGCTAGGCCTTCAGTATCATGTGCGTGGGTACGACCGCGTTTAAAGTCAGCATACCACGTCTTAACCGCTATTTCCGACTAAACAAAGTCCGAATAACAGTTATTAATCTATTGCATTACTTGAACAGTATATTTTCTATCAGAAAGCAATTCTTTATCAACTCAAGCAATTCAGATTTGTCCATAGTTTTGAAAATTTGCAACAGTAGCTTCATTTAAATAACTGTAATTTGTAAACTAATAATCAGATGTTGAAGGTTAATACTTTATAAAAACGTGTTGATCTATTCCATACGTAACACCATCTATAGGTCAGAACCGAGTCTTATTGAGTAGTGTGTTATAAGATGAAGAAGTGCCACTGATTGTAAAGTAAAAACTAATGTCACTGATGTTATGTATAATGTTATGTTTGCGGTGTTTATATGTTGTCAACTGTAAATAAATGTGTATCTGTACTTGGTACTGCTACAGGTTTTGAACCAGACAAAACCGACATTTTATTCGGCATCTTCCGGCCGTTTACGTAAACAACTGGAAGATGCCGGAGTGTTTAGCTAATAGGAAGGCTCAAAATGCAGTAGACGACTCTGGGTCTTTGGGGGATATCACCCTGCCCGCAAAGAAGGGGGATTACCTGGTACCAGTACCCAATCGGAACGCCGGAACTTTCTTTCCACGTCTGCACTAACACCAAAATAAAATCTGCAGAATTTTCGCAAATGACTAAAAAAAAAAGTCTTGCATTATAAAAGCTTGTACAGCTTTTGAACCGGACAAAAAAATGTATATAGGTGTAATCGGTCAACAGAAAATCATAAGCGCACAAGTTGGAAGATAAATATAATAATAAAAGTGAATCATAAAAAACTGAGAATGAAGAAAAAATAAATAAACGTGTAACTTACTATTTCGTGCCAAATTTATCGGACGATTTAAAGTAAAAAAATCACAATATCATTTTTTTTGTTTTTTATATAGTCTGTAGGAAATTTTCGGGAACCATTCCCTTCTTCAAGCCTTCTATGAGGTGTGACCACAATTCTTGAAAATGGCGAACTAAAATTAATATTGGTTTCTTATTATTTCACACACACTATATATATATATATATATATATATATATATATATATATATATATATATATATATATATATATACATACATATATATTCATATACATATATATGTACATATATATATCTGTATATATATATATATATATGTATAGTATATATATACTATACTTATTTTTAATATATATATATCTATATTAGTTTCTGCAGATGGAAATCCGTTGACCCTCCAGTGTTTATAAAAGGTGCTCAATAACAAGTAGAGCTGTTCATTAGTATATTTTTTAATTCATACAAACATTATTGGTTACATATGTGCATACATGTTTCGATTGTACTCTTCCTTGACTTTTTTGGTCTGAAGAGGTTCACTCTTTCCGAGGAGTACAACCGAGACATGTATGCACATATGTAACCAATAATGTCTGTATAAACAAAAATTTATATATATATATATATATATATATATATATATATATATGTATATACTATAAATATCTGTAATTAAATATTTTTAATTAAATATTAAAGTGTTTTATACGTACATACGACGTCGTTTCGGGCTTCCACCCTAATGCTGGTTAAAGATGTTATTTATATATTTAAAGTATTGTCTTACTCTATTTCTCTCTCTCTCTCTCATATATATATATATATATATATATATATATATATATATGTATGTGTGTGTGTGTGTGTGTGTGTGTGTGTGTTTGTGTGTGTGTGTCTGTGTTTAGATAGATACATGCGTGTTTATAATTTTTACATTGAAACAAAAATAACATTTGAAGTATGAGGTCAAGTAATCGCGGTGGTGTTGTCTTGATAAAAAAACTACTTGTTGACGATGCGTTTATTACTGACATCAATAAAATGTAAACAAATTCACAAATCGAAATGAATTCGTTATTATTTTATTATTTTAAATCTCAAAAAACAAATAAAAATAATAATTTTAATTTTAAAACTTTATTTAAATACATTCTACACTGAGATATTGTGTTTAATTTTTTTTATTGAATTTCGGTTCCGACGTAACAATATATATATATATATATATATATATATATATATATATATATATATATATATATATATATATATATATATATAAAATAAAATAATGTAACACAAAATAACATGATCACCGGTGCGATTATTTATTTCGACCCTCCGGTCTTTTCAAGCACCCAAAAGAGTAGATTACATGTTTGAAAATGAAAAAAGAGAAATTCACACTCACTATTCAATACATCTATATAGAGAGGGGGAAATTGTGTGATTTATAACTGAAGGCATACAGTGAGGGGGACAGAGTGACAACATATTTAATACATATATGGAGAGAGGGGGGAATTGAATGATTTACAACGGAAGGCGTATATTGAGGGGGAAAGAGAGTGATTACATATTATATATATATATATTATTTTTAAATACAGATTTTAAATATTACGCTCTTAATTTAATTTAATTGAGCACTCTACTGGTATTTCCCTTTTATTCTTTTTTGTGTATACCTTTATACTTTATATATATATATATATATATATATATATATATATATATATATATATATATATATATATAGCGAGAGAGGGGGAAATTGAACGATTTATAATGGAAGGCATATAGAGAGGGCAAAGAGAACAATGCACATATATAAAGAGATGGGGAATAGTATGATTTAAAACGAAGCTATACAGGGAGGGAAAGGAGGGGGATATATTATAACAAAGTCAATCTGTCTGGGTCCCCTTACAAACTATTAACCCTAAGATCTTTTTACTCGTCTATAAAGGCCGGAAATTTAAATTATAGCGTCTGTAAATCCTCAGTTTGGCGATTGAGAAATATGTTAGAAGGGTGAAGGGAGGAAGATAAAGAAGGTGGAAGAGAGGAAGAACGAAAATACACTAAAAGAGACCGCAAGACAGCCAAGGGTCGAAATAAATTATCGCACCGCTGATTATGTGATTCCGTATTATTTTATTTTTGCTCTGTTTATTACATTGAGCACTCATACTCGGATTTCCTTCTAGAATTTATTTCACTTTAACACCCTGTATATATATATATATATAAGTGTAAATTAGTCGTCCAAGGCTATAGCAATGCGATGTGGTTGCCGTGAGATGGAAAAGTGAAAAGAAATAAACGCAGGGAGAATGTGAAACTCAAAACGATTTATTAATAATTTCACGAAAACTGATTAAATACCAAATAGTATTTTTTTTTCGGTAAGTAACAGATCGGCAAAGGGTAATCTTAAATTTTCGAAAGAAAAACTTTCATTATCAGAAGACAACAATAGAAGACCGAGAGGGTCGAAAAAACGGGAAACAAACCGGTGTCAGATCATCGTAATACAGGGGAAAACAATTGGCAGTAGGAACGCAGAAAATGTCAAAATTCCATTAAGCAATCATATAACTAAGGTTAAAACATTATAAACATTAGTTTAGTAATATACCAATTTTTTAAATTTTATTATGTTTCATTTTACATGACTCATCAATTAGTCTTTTTTTTTTTTTTTCTTTTTTCCATTTATTCTCTTCAAATCTAAATTTAAATTTACTGTCAAAGGGAGATAACTTATTCTAAATAATATATTCAGACTCTAGAAATGAGATTAGAAACTTGAGAAGGAATTTGAGTTGTGAAGTGGATAAAAGCCAAGGATGGGACCTTTTTTAGCAGGGGAAGGAGGGGGATAAGAAGAGATTATGGGAAGGGGGAGGATTATGAAAAAAAAAAAAAAAGCAAGTAAGTTGGGGGTGGGAGTGTGAGGAGGTGGGAGTGTGAGGATGTAAGAATCAGAGGATGAAGGGAGATGACAACTCGAATCTGTTATTCAAGATAGGACGAAATTTAGAGATTAGGATAGCTTCCGAAATTCGAAGCTGACCTATATTGCGGACAGAGTTGAGGATGCGGACACTAATGGAGCGATGTGTGTTGCCACATGATATTAAGTGTTTATGGAAGGAAGAAATGTGGGTGTTTAGATGCTCTTTAAATGCTCTTTAACACCCACATTTTTGGAAAAAAAAAAAAGAAAAAAAAAAAGACTAATTGATGAGTCATGTAAAATGAAACATAATAAAATTTAAAAAATTGGTATATTACTAAACTAATGTTTATAATGTTTTAACCTTAGTTATATGATTGCTTAATGGAATTTTGACATTTTCTGCGTTCCTACTGCCAATTGTTTTCCCCTGTATTACGATGATCTGACACTGGTTTGTTTCCCGTTTTTTCGACCCTCTCGGTCTTCTATTGTTGTCTTCTGATAATGAAAGTTTTTCTTTCGAATATTTAAGATTACCCTTTGCCGATCTGTTACTTACCGAAAAAAAAATACTATTTGGTATTTAATCAGTTTTCGTGAAATTATTAATAAATCGTTTTGAGTTTCACATTCTCCCTGCGTTTATTTCTTTTCACTTTTCCATCTCACGGCAACCACATCGCATTGCTATAGCCTTGGACGACTAATTTACACTTACATTTACCAGCAATGCTTCAAGCAAACTACAATCTCTTTTTATATATATATATATATATATATATATATATATATATATATATATATATATATGTATATATATATGTATATATGTATATATATATATATATATATATATATATATATGTGTGTGTGTGTGTGTAATTATTATGTATAAAATTATTTCTGTATCTTCATTTTCTAAAGACGTTCTCCACGAACGAAACCGGTCAAAAAATCTCTTGTTTTTGTTTTTCTCCTGCACTTTGACTTATTTTCCGTCTGTCATCTTTTCACACATTTTGTACATCATATATATTTTTTTTTTTACACAGACATGTACAAAATCTGCGTCTGTGTAAATAAAAATTATCATATATAAAATGCTCTATTTTGATATTGAGCACTCTTTATAAACCCGGTTGAAATTCTTTGGATGACCACCCTGTGGATGGTTTTACTTGGATTATTACCATTATTACATATATATATATATATATATATATATATATATATATATATATATATATATATATATATATATATATATAAAGGATCAAGTCATTACATTTTGCGTTATATATATATATATATATATATATATATATATATATATATATATATATATATATATATATATATATGTAAATCGTTCCGGACAAGGCATGAAGCCACTTGATGTAAAGGAGATAACAAGAACGAAATATAATTATCGCAAATACAGGAGATGTCTATTTGCCTTAGTCTTTAAAAGACCAAGATTTTAGGTAAGAGGAAAACAGTCAGCAGGAAGAGAGTTCCACACACCTGCAGTTCTTGGAAAGAAGCTACTTGAATAGGAAGCTGTATTACAATAAGGTATCAAGACGTCGAATTTATGGAGACCATTAGACCAACAAGTCAAACGAGCTGGGACAAAAGAAGCGGGGAATTGATCACACAATTGCGAAGAACACATGCCATAATAGTATTTATAGAAAAGACTGAGACTAGCAACATCGAGTCTGTGAGAAGGAGAGAGAATGTAGAGAAGAAGACAGGGTGGTGCCAATCAAATTACAGATACGTTTCTGCACCTTATCAAGAACCCTCAAATGGGACAGAGATTCACCAGTCGAAATATGACAACAGTATTGCACGTGTTTTATTGAGCAAATCGATAATCGCACTCAGTGACTCAAAATGGAACATATGGAAAATGTCAACTGCATCTTTAGATTCTGTGAATAATGTGGTTGTCTTATAGAGAACGTACCGTGTTTTGGTGACTTTGCGCCGAAATGTTGTGATGATAACACTCAAGAAATGTAGTCCAAATAACCAAAATTATGCAAAAGTTTATTTTAGGGGTGGGGTCAATTTTTTTTTTTTAACTAAAAATATCATTACGTATGGGGGAGGGTAAAAAAAAATTGGGGGGGGGGGTAATTTTTTTTTTAACTAAAAATATCATTACGTATGGGGGAGGGTAAAAAAAAATTCGGGGGGGTGGTAATTTTTTTTTTTTTAACTGAAAATATTACTATGTATGGGGAAGGGTAAAAAAATAATCAATATACTATTAAAAATGTGCGGTATTTTTGGAGTTTTTCTGTTCATACGCAAATAGACGCATGTGATTGAGTGGCAACAAGGAATAGGAAGAGTACGCATTACTAAAGTAGTCAATTACCGAATTCGAGTCTCCCGTAACTCTACAGGATATTTCAACTGGATACGTGCTTTTAAAATTCAAGGAAATTATCATACCATAATTATCATAACATAATTATCATAACATAATATTATCATAACATAATTATCATAACATAATTATCATAACATAATATTATCATAACATAATAATCATAACATAAAATTATCATAACATAATTATCATAACATAATAATCATAACATAATATTATCATAACATAATAATCATAACATAATTATCATAACATAATATTATCATAACATAATAATCATAACATAATAATCATAACATAATAATCATAACATAATTATCATAACATAATATTATCATAACATAATAATCATAACATAATAATCATAACATAATAATCATAACATAATTATCATAACATAATATTATCATAACATAATAATCATAACATAATAATCATAACATAATTATCATAACATAATAATCATAACATAATAATCATAACATAATTATCATAACATAATAATCATAACATAATTATCATAACATAATAATCATAACATAATAATCATAACATAATTATCATAACATAATAATCATAACATAATAATCATAACATAATAAGCATAACATAATTATCATAACATAATATTATCATAACATAATAATCATAACATAATATTATCATAACATAATAATCATAACATAATATCAAATACATTATATAAATATTTTTAAGATAAGTGACCCTTTTGAATGAAGCGAAAAAAAAAAGCAGACATAAAGATTTTTCGGTATTCGTTCAAATGGCAATATTTTTTTTTGCTTAAAAAATTATCTTTAATGTTTTTTAGCCACTAAAAATAATACGTAAATATATTCATCTTAGTCACTTACTCTCTGGTGCAAATATGAAATAGCATTTCTCCCCCCCCCCCCCACACACGAAATGTCACACATATTTTGCTTCGTGCTAGCTATAATAGGTAGAAACTACGTAAAGACGGAAGTTGACATACCCAGGTACTGTACCAACACTGCTCAAGGAACGGGTATAAACGAGTTAATAGCTGGATGTCGTATAGTAGACCAAAGACTTTCTCGGCGCGAATCAGACGTTTTGCAAAATTGAATCAAAGTTATTGCTCGACCTGAGTCGTCCAACATGATCGCGCGAACAATGTCCGAAAAGAAATGAAATTAAAAACAAAAGTGGCCGCCATTTATATACAGAGGTCACAGGCGCGCTGATAAATGAAACGTGGGATAAGGCGGGGCGCCTTTTTTTTATAAAAAAAAAAAGACAAGTTTACGACATACACCTTCTTTGTTTTTAATGGCGAATATATTTAAGTAGTGGACGCCCTCCGTCAAAGATGATGGGCTAAAAAAATTATGCTTCGTCAGTGTTCGAAATAACATCTCAATCAGTTAAGTTCAAATCAAATAAACAATAACGTCTAAAACTGGAAAGTTTAGAACAGAAAAAATATTTTATCTGAATATTTGTGTTAACACTGGCGAAGCATAATTTTGACGGAGGGTGTACACCCGTATAATATATTACGTATATACATTTTCAGTATTTACTTCAACAGTGCTCAATACGGGAGTAGAGCTTAGTAGACCACTTAACTTGATGATTTCGCCCGAGAATGAAACATAAACATGTCTGTGTTGCTTACTTGCCATAAGTATAATTTCCTACGCCCCACACTCTTATTATATATATATATATATATATATATATATATATATATATATATATATATAGGTACAGAAAAATTAGTACAACATTCGTACCGTCGGCTCTCTTCAGCTTCTGTCGTCATCTGTCAAATGACAACAGAAGCTGAAGAGAGCCGGATGGCTAAGTCCTTCTGTGCTTGAAACCGACGGAACGAATGTTGTACTAATTTTTCTGTACCAAAATAAATAAATATTACGCTCTTAATTTTTAACTTTAATTCTCAATTAATCGAGTATTCTGCTGGAATTTTTCTTGCTATATTACAAAGTTATATATATATGTACATATATATATATATATATATATATATATATATATATAATAAAGATTATGTATTTGTTTGTCTGTCTGAAGCCGAAAATATATTATTAGTTTTGATCGCTCTCTTTTTATATCTACTTATCAGCTCCTATATACCGATTCCAAAACTTTCCCAAACGTCACGCGTCTTTCAAATTTAAATAATCAATTTGTTTTAAAGCTTCTAATAAATTTATATCCGCAAATATACACTCAACCTTATTTTTTTTTCAGATTTCCAGATGTATTTAAAATATCTTCCACGATAATAATAATCTTAATAAAAATTATAAAAAAAATTAATCAAATGCATTGTTTTCTTTTTTAATCTATATAATTGAGATAAGTAATTAAATTAGACTGTAATGTAATATGATGAAACAGCACGCGGCCATTCCAACATTTGGTTATCCGCCCTCTGATTATTCGAACGCACAGAAAGTTTTATTTCAAGAAAGAGAGAGAGAGAGAGACAAAGAGAGTAATAAAATAAAATCTGCAAAGCTTATGTCTAAACGACTTTAGCAATCGAATTCGAATCTGCAAAACTTATGTCTAAACGACCTTAGCAATCGAATTCGAATCTTAAAAGCTTATGTCTAAACGACTTTAGCAATCGAATTCGAATCTTAAAAGCTTATGTCTAAACGACTTTCGCAATCGAATTCGAATCTTCAAAGCTTATGTCTAAACGACTTTAGCAATCGAATTCGAATCTTAAAAGCTTATGTCTAAACGACTTTAGCAATCGAATTCGAATCTGCAAAGCTTATGTCTAAACGACTTTAGCAATGGAATTCAAATCTTGAAAGCATATGTCTAAACGACTTTAGCAATCGAATTCGAATCTGCAAAGCTTATGTCTAAACGACTTTAGCAATCGAATTCGAATCTGCAAAGCTTATGTCTAAACGACTTTAGCAATCGAATTCGAATCTGCAAAGCTTATGTCTAAACGACTTTAGCAATCGAATTCGAATCTTAAAAGCTTATGTCTAAACGACTTTAGCAATCGAATTCGAATCTGCAAAGCATATGTCTAAACGACTTTAGCAATCGAATTCGAATCTTAAAAGCTTATGTCTAAACGACTTTAGCAATCGAATTCGAATCTGCAAAGCTTATGTCTAAACGACTTTAGCAATCGAATTCAAATCTGCAAAACTTATGTCTAAACGACTTTAGCAATCGAATTCAAATCTGCAAAACTTATGTCTAAACGACTTTAGCAATCGAATTCAAATCTGCAAAGCTTATGTCTAAACGACTTTAGCAATCGAATTCAAATCTGCAAAGCTTATGTCTAAACGACTTTAGCAATCGAATTCAAATCTGCAAGGTTTATGTCTAAACGACTTTAGCAATCGAATTCAAATCTGCAAAGCTTATGTCTAAACGACTTTAGCAATCGAATTCAAATTTGCAAAGCTTATGTCTAAACGACTTTAGCAATCGAATTCAAATCTGCAAGGTTTATGTCTAAACGACTTCAGCAATTGAATTCAAATCTGCAAAGCTTATGTCTAAACGACTTTAGCAATCGAATTCAAATCTGCAAAGCTTATGTCTAAACGACTTTAGCAATCGAATTCGAATCTGCAAAACATATGTCTAAACGACTTTTGCAATCGAATTCGAATCTGCAAAGCTAATGTCAAAACAACTTTAGCAGTCGAATTTAAATCTGCAAAGCATATGTTTAAACGACCTTAGCAATCGAATTCGAATCTGCAAAAAATATGTCTAAACGACCTTAGCAATCGAATTCGAATCTGCAAAGCTTATGTCTAAACGACTTTAGCAATCGAATTCAAATCTGCAAAGCTTATGTCTAAACGACTTTAGCAATCAAATTCGAATTTGCAAAACATATGTCTAAACGACTTTTGCAATCGATCGAATCTGCAAAGCTAATGTCAAAACGACTTTAGCAGTCGAATTCAAATCAGCAAAGCATATGTTTAAACGACCTTAGCAATCGAATTCAAATCTGCAAAAAATATGTCTAAACGACCTTAGCAATTGAATTCGAATTTGCAAAACATATGTCTAAACGACTTTAGCAATCGAATTCAAATCTGCAATGCTTATGTCTAAACGACTTTAGCAATCGAATTCGAATTTGCAAAACATATGTTTAAACGACTTTAGCAATCGAATTCGAATTTGCAAAACATATGCTTAAACGACTTTAGCAATCGAATTCGAATTTGCAAAACATATGTCTAAACGACTTTTGCAATCGAATTCAAATCAGCAAATACTGGGTCTTGGTGTTTGGCATACGTTAATTTTTCCCAAACAGGACAAGCATACTCCGCAGAGGAATAGCAAGCCAGAAAAAAAGGATGATTTGAACAGAGGTCAAACATCAGAGTAAATTTTAGTAAGAGTGATTACTTTATTATAAAAATGGTGACGTCACCGATATTTATTTTTTATTAGTATATTGTTTATTCGTTTTTGTTTTTTTCGATGCGACGCCTATATACTTAAACAATTCATGGGTATAAGCTTAATGGTTTCTGAAACATTTAAAATACTATAAAAGTACTAATATCACATACTTTGCCACTAGTGATGACGTCTTCAAATAATTATTGACGTCAGCAACATTTTTTATGCGAATTTGTGTTTGTCTATAACTGATCTAGGTGTGTGCTAAGTTTAGTTGGCATGGAATTAGTGGTTGACAGAGTGGAGCCTGTGAGCCCCACTCCCCGTTAAAGTTTACAGGGTGAATTTATTTACCGCCCCAGGAGGTTAGGCACAAGGCCAGTTTTATTTTACTCACACAACGTAAGATGTGACCCAAGGTCGGGTCGGGAAAGTGGGGCTTGAAAAGCCAGCGCCCGAGAGGTGAGCACTCTGGCCATTAAAAATTGCCTGGGCAGCCCCGTCGGCATTCCCCGGTAGAGGCGCCTCATGCAGTAAGCAATAAACTTACTCCTCCCCAAAGAGAGGAGGCAATGCCTGGGAGGGTGGACCTTCTAGAACTGCACAGGACAGACCCATAGATAGGCGTAAATCAAGCCCCGATTGCCAAGACAATACAAGTCTATGGGGTGTAGTATCCATCGGAACCGATACTACACTTTGATCTTGGCCAAAAGGCACAAGGTCAAGCTATAATAGAGTTATGTTACGCTAAGCTAAGCTAAGCTAAATAAATAAATAAATAAACAAATAAATAAATAAATAAACAAATAAATAAATAAATAAACAAATAAATAAATAAACAAATAAATAAATAAATAAATAAATAAACAAATAAATAAATAAATAAACAAATAAATAAATAAACAAATAAATAAATAAATAAATAAATATATAAATATATAAATAAATAAACAAATAAATAAATAAATAAATAAATAAATATATAAACAAATAAACAAATAAACAAATAAATAAATAAACAAATAAACAAATAAATAAATAAACGAATAAATAAATAAATAAACAAATAAACAAATAAACAAATAAATAAATAAATAAATAAACAAATAAATAAATAAACAAATAAATAAACAAATAAATCAATCAATCAATAAATAAATAAATAAATAAACAAATAAACAAATAAACAAATAAATAAATAAATAAATTATTCTGTACCTTCTCCTGTCTATTGCTTTCATAAATGTCCACATCTCATTCAGATGAAGTCTTTCAATTCGTCTTCTTCTTTGCGTATCTTTGAAGCGTGTGCAAAAGATGGTATACTGAATTTCTTTTACAGGGAGAAGCCGTGTCGATACTGCTCCTGTAGTGTTGTTACCTTCGCCAAGGAGGTTATGTTATTGATCGTGTTTGTTTGTATACAGCATAGCCTCTACATTGCTTGACCAATCGTCACCAAACTTGGTCAAAATATCGGTGATTGCCTAACCGAGAACTGATCTAATTTTTGGATATCAAGGCTAACTTGAGAACTTTAGTCACTTATTTATGCAATGTAAAAAAAAAAAGTGGGAAACTGTCGTATAAAATCTGTAGAAGCCTTAACGAAGCAAAAAGATTATTCATTGCCGTTCGTACTAAAATGAGTGAATTTAAAACGGGAAGCTTATGCCTAAACGACTTTAGCAATCGAATTCAAATCTTAAAAGCTTATGTCTAAACGACTTTAGCAATCGAATTCAAATCTGCAAAGCTTATGTCTAAACGACTTTAGCAATCGAATTCGAATCTTAAAAGCTTATGTCTAAACGACTTCAGCAATCGAATTCAGATTTGCAAAGCTTATGCCTAAACGACTTTAGCAATCGAATTCGAATCTTAAAAGCTTATGTCTAAACGACTTTAGCAATCGAATTCGAATCTGCAAAGCTTATGTCTAAACGACTTTAGCAATCGAATTCGAATCTGCAAAGCTTATGTCTAAACGACTTTAGCAATCGTATTCAAATCTGCAAAGCTTATGTCTAAACGACTTTAGCAATCGAATTCGAATCTTAAAAGCTTATGTCTAAACGACTTCAGCAATCGAATTCAGATTTGCAAAGCTTATGCCTAAACGACTTTTGCAATCGAATTCAAATCTGCAAAGCTTATGTCTAAACGACTTTAAGGCGGGAAGTTTATGAAACATTTTGCCGTGGAGTCTTCAAGTCCCAAATTGGAATCATTAGCATGAGAGAAATTTTAGTAACTTTAATATTTAGCCTGCTACATTCAGATTCATTTAAAATACTTAGACCTTCGTCTGGTAATTATCGCATTCATTATACATTCATAGACAATTAAGGGTCTACGTTAGCCGTAGTATTATTAATAATAACAACAAAAACATAACTCAGTCGTCAGACTACATGTCTCAACCTGACAACATAAGGATGGGTCATAGTCTTATCTGTGCCTTACTTCTTCATATTCTGGAAACATTGGTAACTCAAAAACTAGTTATCTTATCAACCTGAAATTTTTCATGGGGGTTACTGTTATCAAAGAGCAGCAGATACATGAATTAAATTTGAAAAAAATCGAAAGTTGAAATATCGTCAACATTTCGACCATAACTAAACTTTTAAAGGTCAATGTCAATGGTCAAGTACGTATGAGACGCGGAACATCATTGGCTACATTATGGGCCAAGTAGCGAGCGTTTACGATAAACAGAACATAAGTTAATGCCAAAAATGTACCTTTCACTTTTTTCAGTGATCTTGACCTTGACCTTTGGCTTATATATCTCAAAGTTAAATCAGTTGTAAGTTATACAATCACCGATATTTTGAGCAAGGTTGGTGACGATTGGTCAAGCGATATAGACAGTAGGCTGCAGACAAACGAACACGATCGAAAACATAATCTTCTTGACGAAGGTAACAACACTACAGGAGAAGTACCGACACGGGCCCTATCCTTGTAAAAGAAATTGAATATACCATCTTTTGCACAAAGTCGATGATATCCTCAATATCAAACATGATTGTTCACGTTTCTGATAATTGTGACATTTATACCATCAGTGATGCTAAAATAAAAACTATATATTTTTCTTGACTGAGCTGTGAAACGCGCATAAGATATTAAAAAAATTAAACAGTGGAAAAAATATATAAATTTGTTTTGTAGGATGAATGAAAAAATGCAGGTATTTATCGAAGTTAGAAAATGAGGAAATTTAGAAAAAAAAAAATATGGTAATGGATTAAATTTTCCTTCCTTCAGTTGTTCAGAACAAGGAGCATTTAGTAAATAAAAATATTTATTCTTCTTCTCTTTCATTTGCATTCCTTAAGCACGGCTTTTCAAAGATTAAAATATCATCATCAGAGGAAGTAGAGATTGATAAGTTGACAGATAAGAACAGTCAATATTAAAAATTTTGAAAAAGCTTTTTTTTTAGTTCTTTATAAAAGGTTTTAAAAGTTCAAACGGGTGTTTCAATGCAAATGAAAGTCACCAAATACGGAGATCCAAGTTGTATGGGGTTCAAAAGAATCTGCATGAAAATCCAACGGCGAAGATTCCACCCTTAGACG
>OY744533.1:5063492-5093492 GCA_963556195.1 Sepiola atlantica | reverse complement strand
AGCCAAGTTTGTATCTCGGTTTGAAGCGTTCGCCTCTCTAACCACACTGGAGAGTTGTGATACAGCGAAACATTCCGCAGATATATATATATATATATATATATATATATATATATATATATATATAGCTTTATATATATATATATATATATATATATATATATATATATATATATATATATATATAAAGCTGCCTATATCTATATATATATTTATATTTAAAATTGCCTACATAAATTCAATTACGTTTCAGTATTGCATGTACCTCGTCGGCGCCAAAAGATTATAATGAAAACAATTTATCCAAAAGACTCAGAATTAGAAATTTCAGATTAGGTTTGTGTGTGAACATTATATATATATATATATATATATATATATATATATATATATATATATATATATATATATATATGGTAATATGAATTATTAAAATTCATAATGAGCAATGAGAACGCTATAGAATGCATTTTAATTTATAAACTTTTTTTTTCTATTTAATTTTCGAAGATATACTAAAATACCTTTTTTTTCTTTTTTTCTCATATCGTTTTTTAGTGTGTGTTTTTGATTCGTCTGTTGTTGAAGCGAATGTTGGATGAGAGTCTCTTTAGTCAAGTACGCAGCACGTGGCGGTGCAAATTGAATAAGAAATGTTGGTCTTGTTTAGAAAGCATTATTTATATGTCATTTTTTACAGACCAGCTACTTAACAGAGAAATCTAGTTAACAATAATTGGGTCGGGGATAATGCGTATATACATACACATATATGAACATACAAATAACATCCAGTCCGGGATATATGTTTACACACACACATACACACAAAGACACACACACACACATATATATATATGTGTGTGTGTGTGTGTGTGTGTGTGTGTGGGTGGGTGTGTGTGCGTGTATGTATACACATATATAAATGTGTGTGTAAATATACATAGATGTATGTATATATATATATATATATATATATATATATATATATATATATATATATATATATGGTAAGTCAATGAAAATTGATTAGACCTGCAAATGGAAGCAAATCGATATATTCAGTTGTTCAAAACAAGGAGCAGTTTAGTTAATAAAAAACATTTATTTTTCTTCTCTTTCATTCCTTAAACCAGGCTTTTCAAAGAGTAAAATCTTATCATCAGAGGAAAAATTATGATTGATAAGTTGACAGGATAGGACTTGTTTTGAACAACTGAAGATATCGATTTGCTTCCATTTGCAGGTCTAATCAATTTTCATTGACTTACCATATTTCTGCTCTATCCAGTATATTGAGCTTTCCTTATTTCACAATAGGTCCAACTCTCTAAAAGTTTACCTTTTAGTTATAATTTACATATATATATATATATATATATATATATATATATATATATATATATATATATATATATATATATATATATATATGTAGATCTGCGTGTATGAATGTATATGTGTGTATGCGTACAAAGTTTTGCTCGTAATAGAATATAAAGACTATATATATATATATATATATATATATATAGAGAGAGAGAGAGAGAGAGAGAGAGAGAGAGAGAGAGAGACATTACTAATGGAGATTTGGTATCTGTCTGTCTGAAGCGAAACTATGCTATTACATCTATTAATAATGGATATTTGGGGTCTGTCTTCCTGAAGCCGAAACAATACTATCATCATCTTTCGATGATAAATTAGTGTAGTATCTGTTCTGTGCTCATGAGACCATCCCTCCAATGAATTACCTCTTCTTTTTGGGGACAGTGTAATATATATTCATTCATCATGATACAATCCTTTTCCTCTGGATGGGGCAGTATAGTATATATTGTCTTTCGTCATGATTCCATCCTCTTAAGAATTTCCTTCAACATTTTGGGTGAAAGGGGTAGTGTAGTATCTATTCTGTTGTCATGTGTCAATTTTCCCAGACATTACCTCCTCCTTTGGCAGCTAGTGTTGTATCGTTTCTTTTTGTCATGAGACCATCTTCACAGTCAATACCACCTATTCTTGGCGGGGACAATGTAGTATATGTTCGTTTGTCCATGAACTACTCAGATCATCACCATCACCATTATGACCACCACCACCATCACCATTATCATCATTATCATGACCACCACCAACACCACTATCATCATTATCATGACCACCACCACCATCATCATTATTATCATGACCACCACTACCACCATCATCATCATCATCATGGTAGTCATCACCATCAGCATCATCATCATCATCATCGTCGTCGGAATCGTCGTCGTCGTCATCGTCGTCGTCGTCGTCGTCGTCGTCATCACCATCACCATCATCATCATCATAATCACCATCACCATCATCACTATCATCATCATCGTCGTCGTCATCATCATCATTACCATCACCATCATCATCATCATAATCATCGTAGTCATCATCATCGTAGTCATCATCATCATCATCATCGTCATCTACCAGCAAAAACACGCTCCCTCTCGTCGTATATTTTTGCTATTATATAAAATAATTCCGATGTTACAGTAAATCCTTACTTTGTTTTATTAAAAACGCTCGATAAAAAGTTGAACTATAAATATATTTAGTACATTCTTTTATTTATACAAACATTTTAGCGACATGTATGCAGATGTGTAGTCCAAACAAATTTTTACACGAATTACAATCGTTGTAATCCTGCGTTCACTGGGAGTAATAATTTAAAATTTGAAAGTTTAGAGAAGTATTTGATCACATGTTTCTTAACGCGTACACATGGTTTTAGATAATTATGACGTCAGATGGGAGCGGTACTAGATGAAGCTGTAAGTAGTGACGCAACATGCGACAGCAGACGACATGCACAGCTTAGGATAGCAAGTGGTGTTAAAGTCGAGGACGAATCGATAATTCGCCTGTCGCTAATCTATGAATAACGTATCTATATAACGAATGTTTGGTTCAAGATTGGGCAAGTATACTTTTGTTAGTTGAGAATAAAAGGAAATAGGGTTCAGTAGGGGTCAGCTTAATATACTCAGATGTCAGCTGGACCACCTCGTGCTAGAAACGGGTATGACGTCACATGGTGTAAAGAGAAGAAGCGAGGGGGGAAGTCGTCGATTCGCTTGGAAGCACACACGTATGGACTTGTGGTTTTAGAGATGTAAGGATAAAATATGATCAAGCAGTAATTATCGACCCTTCTCTCTCTCTCTCTCTCTCTCTCTCTCTCTCTCTCTCTCTCTCTCTCTCTCGCTCTCTCTCTCTCTCGCTCTCTCTCTCTCGCTCTTTCTATCTCTCTTTCCCCTCTTGTACACTAATCAGTGGTCTGAAACAACAACAAAGCGAATAAACCACTGCTTGTCTTCAACCGTTTGTCTCGTCTCGGTTTTTATTTTCGGGTAAGAACGAACTTGGTTGCAGCCGGCGTTTCCTTAGTCGGGCAAGATCACTCTTTCACACGTGCTAGAACGAACATTCAGCATAGTATGTTATGAAGGTTCATGTATTTTATTTGATTGTGACTTATGAGACATTTGTGAGAGTGTTAGAAAAAGTGGCTTTGTGAGAGTGTTAGAAAACGTGGCTTTGTGAGAGTGTTAGAAAAAGTGGCTTTGTGAGGGTGTTAGAAAAAGTGACTTTGTGAGAGTGTTAGAAAAAGTGGCTTTGTGAGAGTGTTAGAAAAAGTGGCTTTGTGAGAGTGTTAGAAAAAGTGGCTTTGTGAGAGTGTTAGAAAAAGTGGCTTTGTGAGAGTTAGAAAAAGTGGCTTTGTGACAGTGTTAGAAAAAGTGGCTTTGTGAGAGTGTTAAAAAAAGTGGCATTATAAGAGTAAAAAGGGGTGAGATTATAGGAAATTGACATCATGAAAGAGTGCGGAAAAGTTAAATTATGAGGCTGTGCGATAGAATAAAATTGTAAGACTGTGAAAAAGGTGACATTATAATAGTATGTAGAAAATTGACATTATGGCAGTGGTTAGGGTTAGGGTTAGCAAGTGTACCCATCTCGTACGCGATTGCATCAAATATATTGTGCGAGGGAATAGTATGACATAAAACAACTTTGATGCATTGTCCAATGATTTTTATTTACCTCCTCGCAAGGAGGTTAGGCACAAGGCCAGTTTTATCTTACTCCCACAAGGTAAGATGTGACCCATGATCGGGTCGGAAAAGTGGGACTTAAAAAGCCAGCGGCCGAGAAGATGAACACTCTGGCCTACAAAAATTGCCTGAGCAGCCCCGTCGGCATTCCCCGGTAGGCGTGCCTCAGGCAGTAAGCAATAAACTTACTCCTCCCCAAAGAGGGGAGGCAAAGCCTGGGAGGGTGGACCTCCTAGAACTGCACAGGACAGATCAGACCCATAGACCGGCGGAAATCAAGCCCCGAAGGCCAAGACAATACCGATCTATGAAGTGCAGTATCCATCGGAACAGATACTACACTTTGATCTTGGCCAAAAGGCCGGTATTTAACGCCTACCCACAATAGGAGTATGTGACACAAGGTCGGAAAGTGGAATTAGAAAGCCAGCGCCCGAGAAGGTGAGCGCTCTGGCCATTAAAAATTGCCTGAGCAGCCCCGTCGGCATTCCCCGGTAGGGGCGCCTCAGGCAGTAAGCTATAAACCTACTCCTCCCCAAAGAGGGGAGGCGAAGCCTGGGAGGGTGGACCTCCTAAAACTGCTCAGGACAGATCAGAGCCATAGACCGGCGGAAATCAAGCCCCGAAGGCCAAGACAATACCGATCTATGAAGTGCAGTATCCATCGGAATAGATAATACACTTTGATCTTGGCCAAAAGGCCGATCTGCTTAGTTTTTTTTTCTTTTATTCATTAAGCTATGCAGTGGAGATTGATAATTGGACGAGATGAAAAGTATGTATGAGTGAATGGCAATCAACAGGGTTGGGGTTAGGGTTAGGGTTAGGGTTAGGGTTAGGCTAATGCAGAGAATATTGATAATTGGACGAGATGAAAAGTATGTATAAGTGGCGGGGAATTCAAAGGGAGAGGGCGTGACAGAGCAATAGCGTGAGAGAAAAAGACAAAGAGATAGAGGAGCGCTTTAAATGGGATGATTTGTAAGAATTGTGGGAGGAGGGGGAGGCAAGAATGCTAAGAATGACAAGAGCAAGAGTCAAAACGCAAGGAGTGGGGGAGATATGTAGGAGGTGAGAAAAAACATACGAGAACAGGAGAGAGAGAGAGGGGGGAATGAAGGGAGAGAGATGGGGGGGGGTGACGAATGATGGAGAAAGAAAGAGAGAAGTACGAACGGTAAAAGTGTTACAAATTCTTTAGAAGATGAAGACGAGAATTGACAACCAAATTTAGTCTGAATGACTTTATGTTGATTCTGTCAACGAAACGACGGGCAACTAACACTGTACGTCTCCTCTATGGAATATATATATATATATATATATATATATATATATATATATATATATATATATATATATATATATATATATATGTTTCAAAAGTCTTGGGAACATAACAATTTTTAATAACTCAAAAACTATTAGGAGTTGAAAAATGAAATTGGTACCGTTGGAAAGGTTAAAGTTTCAAGTTTTGTGGGGAATCTTCAAAGTTGCTCAATATGAGCACCATTCGTCACACGGCAGACATCTAGTCGATAGTCCATTTCCTGCCAAACGCGTTCCAGCATCTTGACGTCAATGGTTCCCACAACTGCCGTTACTCGAGCCTTTAGTTCGTCAATATCTCTTGGAAGGGGCGGCACATAGACTTGTTGCTTGACAAAGCCCCAAAGGAAAAAGTCACACGGGGTAAGATATGGAGACCTAGGAGGCCAGGGCATGAGAACGTCATCACATCGCCCAGATCTCCCAATCCATCTACCAGGCAGCCTTGTGTTAAGAAACGGCCTTACTCTAAGACTCCAGTGTGGTGGTGCACCATCTTGTTGAAAAATGAAGTCATCAGATACTGCTTGTTCAAACTGAGCTATTAACCAGTCTTCCAGCATGTTGAGATAGGATTCACCACTGATAGTTGCCTCTTCAAAGAAGAACGGTCCATAGACACCTTTCTTGGAAATTGCACAAAACACGTTCACTTTTGGTGAATCTCGCTCGTGCTCAAGAAGTTCATGAGGATTCTCAGTACCCCATATGCGAGTGTTATGCTTGTTAACTTTGCCATTCAGATGGAAGGTCGCCTCATCGCTAAAAACAAGCCGGTCATCAAAGCCGTTATCTTCCAACTTCTCTTGCATTGCAATGCAAAAGTCACGGCGAAGTGGCTTATCAGTGTCCTTCAACTTTTGGACCAACTTGAGCTTGTAAGGTACCATTTGCAGTCGTTTCCTTAAGACACGCCAGGCAGTTGCTGGAGCAAGCTGAAGTTCCCTGCTGGCTCTTCTCACTGATTTACGGGGGCTCCGCTGAAAGGCTGTCCGAACTTGCTCAACTGCATCTTCTGAAGTTGAAGGGCGACCTGTTCGCTTTATTTGGGCACAAACACCCATCTTTCACAAATTTAGCATGCCATCTGACAATGGATTTCCTTTCAGGGGCTTCTTTTTTAAATTTCCTGCGAAATGCACGCTGAACACATGTCCACGATTCAGTCTTTGCAAATTGGAGGACGCAAAATGCCTTGTCTTGTTTAGAGAACGCCATTACTGCACCTGGAAAGATAACACGAATATCATTAGTATGACCAAAAACTTGATTAAGCAAGCTTTAAAATGGCACCAGTTTCATTTTTCTACCTGGAATAGTTCATGAGATATACGCATTTGTAATGTTCCCAAGACTTTTGAAACACCCTGTATATCATATAGAGATTAAGTGTTAGCACCAGGATAGGGGCCACTTGATTTCTGAGAACTTCAACTGAAGTAAAATGAAACAAAAGTAAAAATGAGAGTTTGAATTACCTACTAGACACCATCCTCGATTGCCTTCTGTCTCTTTGTAAAAAGGGTTTATCAGGATAACCTGGCATGAGGATACTTCACTCTACAAGTAAACCCTAACCAAATATTCAAAATAACATAGTATTCGAAGCCCAAATAAGATCTGCTCGGTTTAGCATGAGCTTATACGAGGGATGGTGCACGTTCTCCTAGTGAGGTTACCTCAAGTAACAGCAGTTAGCTTAATTACTCCACCAGACTGCATGAATTCTTGTTCTAAAATCCGGTAAGACCAAGACCAAAGGAAACATATACATTAACATAATCACCTGGTCAATTGAGGAGAGGAAAATTAACTTCTTTACTAACTCGACGCTTGAGGAAGGGGTACCTTGATTTCTGAGAACTTCGACTAAAGTAAAATGAATCAATATATCAATATATATATATCAATATATATATATATACATATATATACATATATATATACATATATATACATATATATTACATATATATATATACATATATATATACATATACATATACATATACATATATATACATATACATATATATATACATATACATATATATATATATACATATATATATACATATATACATATACATATACATATATATATATACATATATATATATATATATATATATATATATATATATATATATATATATATCATGGACTCTTCCGTCGATTTCGACGTATGAGGTCTTGACAACTCGAAATTTGTTTAGTCTACGATGGATGTAGCATGCTTACATTTACTCAATCGTAAATGGCATTTGAGTCCTGCGAGAGATTTGCAAACCAGCCCACAATGGATGCAAGAAGGAAGATCTTGAGAAAAATCGGCTGGGATACTTGTAGATTTTTTTGTTCTTTCGCGTCTTTCGCGTTGTTGATCAATGGCAGTTACAGAGAACCGCCTGATGCCCCTCTGGCAGTCAGATCGCCATTCCTTCCGTCGAGAAGCAAGCTGTTCAAAATCACGATAAGCAATATTGATAGATGTCAAATTCATTTTCAACTTGTCGCTAAAGCCAAGCAGCGGTCGACCCACATTTCGCCTTCCACTGTTGAACTCACCGTACATCAGTTGCTACCAAAGCAACTGATATATATATATATATATATATATATATATATATATATATATATATATATATATATACAGGGTGATTCATAAGTAACTTAGCTATTTATTTTTGAAATTCTAAAGCTAAAAATACGGTAATACAAAACAGAAAAGGTTATTCAACAAATTCATTTATGGGAGTTTAAAATTACAGCAAATTTCAAAATTTCCACCTTCGTTCTGCATGCATAGCTCCATTCTTTTTTGCAAGGCATTTACGACTCTTTGTAGCATTGCCTTTCAACAAGTGTGGGAGATTCATCAAATTTGGCCATATGAATAACAATAAAAATTCGCTCTTCAATTGTAAATGACATACTGCCTGAAAAAAAAGCACATGTGATGATTTACACAAATTTAAATAAATAAAAATAAATATATATAGAAACAAATATATAAACGAAGAAATTTAAAATAACAAATAGCAGTAAGTAGAGAGTAAGATAACAATTATCAAAAGTTCATAGTATGTTTGTGCTTCATATGGTGATCATTTTAAATAGCTAAGTGACTTAGAATCACCATATATATATATATATATATATATATATATATATATATATATATATATATATATATATTAGGTTTGGTTTGGTAGTTTTGTTTTACGGCATATCAACCCTTTTTGGGTTATTTAATGCCGAATCTGGTCTTGTTTTCTTCTCTTTTTTGTTTCTTTCCCCTTTTAATATCTGTTTCTATTTAACCCATAGTTGGGACCCTAACAGGTACTACCACTCCGGGTCAGGGTGGACCTGGGAGCAATGGTAATTAAGAGGAGACTCCACATTCCCCAAAGTCCGTAAGCCGGATCTCACCATCGGATGTAGTTTAAAGTCATATCCAGGACCGGGAGTAGGGTAGGAAAAATAAAAATAAAAAAGGGGAGGGAGAAAGGGAGAGGGGCTGTTGTTTTTGTTTTTGGTTTTGTAGAACATAATTAAGTTTTACAAACAAAAAAAAAAAAAAAAAAAAAAACGTCAATGTAGGTGAATTTCGTCTCAGGGAGCCACAGGGCAGCCTGATCTGGTATCACCAGTATATATATTAGTATTTCATGTATCCACATAGAATTTTATAAGGAGATATAATTTTTTATGTATCAATTTTCAGTATTTACTTCAACAGTGCTCGATACGTCAATAGAGCTAGGTAGTAAGCTATAAAAATATATTTATGGCAATTAAGCTACACAGAGGCTCCTGCGTTTCATCCCCGGGGGGAATCTTTAGGCTAAAATGCATGGAGTTATTTTTGCCGGGTGTTTTTATATACACGGCTAGCTAGTTAACCAATCAGATTCTTTGGGATTCTCTCAGCCAATCGTTGAGCTTCCCGCGAACAAAGGTTCTATTGTTCTGTTTTCTATAGGTTTGCCTATATCCTGTTTCCATTGTTGTATCAATATAATGGGTGAATTTATTTTGATATATATATATATATATATATATATATATATATATATATATATTAATAATGGAGTTTATGTATCTGTCTGTCTGAAGCCGAAACTCCAGTATGACTATTTGACTGAAATTAATCTTTTTGAAATTCTTTATATACTGTCACTAAAAGTCGCTTAGACACCAGAGGGGTTTTGCCATTAACATAAGTGATTCCTTTAAACATTCAATTAAATTAATATTTACAAATATACACTTATAACTGCTATTATCAAATTTACATATGTATTTACAATATTTTCCGATAAGGTTATATTAATAAACATTATTCATACAATTAATTACAGCCATTTTCATCATTAACGGGTTAGGGTTTTCTAAACCATTTCAACGCGAGTACTGTTAAAATTGCAAAGTCATTGGGTGTTTAATAAGTGGTGTCCTCCCTCCCTCCGGTAAGTGGCTTTTTAATCAGTAGTGTCCTCCCTCCCTCCGGTAATTATATATGGCGATCTGATTAAGCAGACCAGTGGCTTTTTAATCAGTATCGTCCTCCCTCCCTCCGGTAATTATATATAGTGATCTGATTAAGCAGCCGATTGGCTTTTTAATCAGTAGTGTCCTCCCTCCCTCCGGTAATTAAATATTACGATCTGATTTAGCAGGCGATTGGCTGTTTAATCAGTAGTGCCCGCCCTCCCTCCGGTAATTAAATATGGCGATCTGATTAAGCAGCCGATTGGCTGTGTAATCAGTGGTGCCCTCCCTCCCTCCGGTAATAAAATATGGCGATCTGATTAAGCAGCCTGATGGCTGTTTTATCAGTAGTGCCCTCCCTCCCTCCGGAAATTAAATATCGCGATCTGATTAAGCAGGCGATTGGTAGTTTAATCAGTGGTGTCCTCCCTCCCTCCGGTAATTAAATATAGCGATCTGATTAAGCAGCCCATTGGCTGTTTAATCAGTGGTGTCCTCCCTCCCACCGGTAATTAAATATGGCGATCTCATTTAGCAGCCGATTGGCTGTTTGATCAGTGGTGCCCTCCCTCCCTCCGGTAATTAAATATGGCGATCTGATTAAGCAGCCGATTGGCTGTTTAATCGGTGATGTCCTCCCTCCGGTAATTAAATATGGCGATCTGATTAAGCAGCCGATTGGCTGTTTAATCAGTGGTGTCCTCCCTCCCTCCGGTAATTTAATATGGCGATCTGATTAAGCAGCCGATTGGCTGTTTAATCAGTAGTGCCCGCCCTCCCTCCAGTAATTAAATATGGCGATCTGATTAAGCAGCCAATTGGCTGTGTAATCAGTGGTGTCCTCCCTCCCTCCGGTAATAAAATATGGCGATCTGATTAAGCAGCCTAATGGCTGTTTTATCAGTAGTGCCATCCCTCCCTCCGGAAATTAAATATGGCGATCTGATCAAGCAGGCGATTGGCTGTTTAATCAGTGGTGTCCTCCCTCCCTCCGGTAATTAAATATGGCGATCTGATTAAGCAGCCGATTGGCTGTTTGATCAGTGGTGCCCTCCCTCCCTCCGGTAATTACATATGGCGATCTGATTAAGCAGCCGATTGGCTGTTTTATCAGTGGTGTCTTCTCTCCCTCCGGTAATTAAATATGGCGATCTGATTAAGCAGCCGATTGGCTGTTTTATCAGTAGTGCCCTCCCTCCCTCCGGTAATTACATATGGCGATCTGATTAAGCAGCCGATTGGCTGTTTAATCAGTGATGTCCTTCCTCCCTCCGGTAATTAAATATGGCGATCTGATTAAGCAGCCGATTGGCTGTGTAATCAGTGGTGGCCGTCCCTCCCTCTGGTAATAAAATATGGCGATCTGATTAAGCAGCCTAATGGCTGTTTTATCAGTAGTGCCCTCCCTCCCTCCGGAAATTAAATATGGCGATCTGATTAAGCAGGCGATTGGCTGTTTAATCAGTGGTGTCCTCCCTCCCTCCGGTAATTAAATATGGCGATCTGATTAAGCAGCCCATTGGCTGTTTAATCAGTGGTGTCCTCCCTCCCTCCGGTAATTAAATATGGCGATCTGATTAAGCAGCCGATTGGCTGTGTGATCAGTGGTGCCCTCCCTCCCTCCGGTAATTACATATGGCGATCTGATTAAGCAGCCCATTGGCTGTTTTATCAGTGGTGTCTTCCCTCCCTCCGGTAATTAAATATGGCGATCTGATTAAGCAGCCGATTGGCTGTTTTATCAGTAGTGCCCTCCCTCCCTCCGGTAATTACATATGGCGATCTGATTAAGCAGCCGATTGGCTGTTTAATCAGTGATGTCCTTCCTCCCTCCGGTAATTAAATATGGCGATCTGATTAAGCAGACGAGTGGCTTTTTAATCAGTATCGTCCTCCCTCCCTCCGGTAATTATATATAGTGATCTGATTAAGCAGCCGATTGGCTTTTTAATCAGTAGTGTCCTCCCTCCCTCCGGTAATTAAATATTACGATCTGATTTAGCAGGCGATTGGCTGTTTAATCAGTATGCCCTCCCTCCCTCCGGTAATTAAATATGGCGATCTGATTAAGCAGCCGACGTTAATCTGGCACGTTAAACATGTAAACAACAACGCTGGAAAACACTGTGCTCAGTTTTCCATTTTTAAAACCGTCCTAAGTTTGTTTATTCTTAGCCATTATGTTTTAAAACACAAATTTATTAAATCAAATTGTTTAATTAAAATAATAATTGATTTTAAAATAACTATATAAAAACGCGCGTGCGCACGCACACACCCACACACAGTTCAGGTAAACTTTTTCTTTCCGAGAATTACATTTTTTTTCGTGTTTACTGTATTAGATTTCTTAATACTTTCATATCCAATATTATCATTTTTTCACGACCTCAACAGCATTTATGATTCCATGTTTTATTTATTTTAAAAAAAGATGTGATTTTTTTTCTTTAATGTCAACAAAATAAACTAACACATTGTACTGGAAAACTATACAACTGATTGTAGAATCAAATTGTTTAATTAAAAAAAGGTACACACACGCACACGCACACGCACGTTCACTATATTTGATTTTTTGGTGCCTTTTCATTTTAGGACCCACGCTAACTTTGACCCCGTTGTTACAGTTAGGGTTAGGTTTGTTTTTTTCCTTTTTAATTAAAAATATTTACATGTATAGGGGGGGGAAGACAAAAAAATTAGGGGAAAGGCGGTCAAAAAAAATTTTTTTTTTCCTTACTAAAAAATATTTCAATGACTGGTAATATAAAAAAATTGAGGGGGGTACAAAAAATTTTCTTTCTTTTTAAACTACAAGTCTTTCTATTTATGGGCGAGGGTACAACAAAATCGGGGTAGGGTCGAATTTTTTTTTCTTTATTTTCAACTAAAAATATTCTTGGTCATAAACACAGAAAATCAATGTCTAACCACCACAGAAATATGACTGGGGCTCCATTGGCTTACACGTGAGCCTTCATTTCTGATGCGGCAGCCTAGCAAAAATATGCGACCGGAGGGAGCATATATTTGCTAGTATATATAATATATATATATAATATATATATAATATATAATATATATATAATATATAGAATATATATATAATATATATAATATATATATATATGTGTGTGTGTGTGTGTGTGTGTGTGTGTGTGTGTGTGTGTGTGTGTGGTGTGTATTGAAATTTCTCAACACAGATCTGTATGAGCTGTATCGCCGGTATTGGAAACTCTCCTTTATCAATATAGTAAGTAATACTATATATATATATATATATATATATATATATATATATATATATATATATATATAATGGATTAAATAAAAGAATAACATGAGTAATTAATCGAACTTTATTACATATCAAAGTTCAAGCAAAAAGTACTGTAAAGTCTTTAATCCATGGATTTTCAAAAACAATCTGCTCCTCAGATTTTCTTTGAAAATCCATAGATTAAGGGCTTTACAGTACTGTAATAAAGTTTGATTAATTACTCATGTTATTCTTTCATTTAATCCATTATATATATATATATATATATATATATATATATATATATATATATATATATAGTTTGGTTAATTTCTCATTTTATTCTTTCATTCAATCCATTATTATGAATGCTCTATCCAATATATTGAGTGTATTCTTTATCCTGATAGTTCACTAACTAACGATATTAAATATTATTTGTATCTTTGAAGTATCATTTATATATATATATATATATATATATATATATATATATATATATATATATATATATATATATATATATATTATTTATCTTCCTCCCACAAGGTAAGATCTGACACAAGGTCGGGAAAGTGGGATTTGAAAAGCCAGCGCCAGAGAAAGTGAGCACTCTGGCTTACAAAAAAATGTCTGGGCAGCCCCGTCGGCATTCCTCGGTAGGGGCGCCTCAGGCAGTAAGCTATAAACTTACTCCTCCCCAAAGAGGGGAGGCAAAGTCTGGGAGGGTGGACCTCCTAGAACTGCACAGGACCGACCCATAGACCGGCGTAAATCAAGCCCCGAAGGCCAAGACAATACCAGTCTATTGAGTGCAGTATCTATCGGAACAGATACTACACTTTGATCTTGGCCAATATATACAATGAATCGAGGCATTACTTTTACTGATCCAAGAATTACAACCTCAAGTCCATTATGGCGTACGATCGTTTCCAAAACAGTTTGCAAATAATTTATTTAATTTTATTTTATAATTTTATAAAGTTGGTCCAAAACGTCTTACAGAAAATCAACAAAAAAACTTAGTTCTAGAGAAACATCTGCTGACAGAAATAATCACAGGTGGATATATTGGTTGCATAGGAGATGAAAAAAATACAATGATACTTAGAAACAAATCACCGGTACATATAAAAGAAAATATAACACAAAATTTTCCAAAGATTTTTCCTTTTTAAAATTCCGCAAAAAAAATTTTAATTTTTAAAAAAGGTTCTTTATCAGAGTGGTGAAGAACCAATGATACATATTAAAAAATACTCTAAAAATTACAAAAGATTATCGGAGATATTTCTTTTTCAAAATGTCTTATAAAGATCAGAAATGACGACACTTTAAAAAGAGACTAAAGAATTAAATAAGATATATATGGTTAAATAATACAGGCCACATATGTCTGCATATTTTCTCTTGAATGTTTCGAGTTTCCGGATTTAAGTTTTTCATGGTCTAGGGCAGAGGTCTTCAAAGTGGGGGTCGCGACCCCCAGGGGGGTCGCGTAACCATAGAAAGGGGGTCGCCAAAATTATAACTATGGAATTTTTTAGACAATATTCAAACTTATTTTTTATTTATAAAAAATTTTGGTGGGTCACGAAAAAAAATTTTTTCCAAAAAGGGGTCGCGACAAAAAAAGTTTGAAGAGCACTGGTCTAGGGTATCGAATAAAAACACACGCTCTTAAATGTTTTAGCAATTGTTTTGGCGGAAACCGTTAAGATTCGTTTTAATATTAAAGAGAGAATTAGTTAGAGACATCGGAGCTGGAAAATTGTCTCTGTGGTACGAGTCTTCAGAATTATCGCCCCATCAGCCTAATCCCGCTCTTCGCTAAAATCTTTGCATCCTTAATCCATCTAGCAGTTGTCCGACATCGGGTTAATACTAAACCTCTTTCTGGCCATCAGTATGGATTTCGACAAACAAGGTTTATGAACGCATATGCCATACACTGGACTTATTGATGACGTATCAGCTGCTCATTCAAATGGTAGCTATAATATTAATGACAAGTTGATACGTTAAAAACAAAGCCATATACAATGCAAATATTTTTTATTTATATCTCAACTTTTTCGACGATAAACGCCTTCATCGGAGAAGCAGAAAGAAGGAGCAATGGATCTAATGTATGAACTTTAAGAAAGATTTGATGGGAGAAAAAGACCAAGAAGTTTAAGAGTCGATTTCTCCTCAAGAGCAAAGTCATCCATGAGAATCTCGGGTAAAAAGTGACTGAGTCTTAATTGGATTAAATGAAACAAGCCATTTTGTATCCCTAATCCACAACTAAACCTAAGTCAACTTCTAGATCAGCTGCATATTTCGCCTGATCTGAGGGAGATGGGCGAGAAGCAACACCTGAATAGAGAGTGGTATCATCAGCAGAGATGTTAATTTTCTGAATAATATTCTCTGGAAGATCATTTATAACATAAAAAAACATAGAATATATATATATATATATATATATATATATATATAATGAGGAAGAATGGAAAGGAATTAGAGAAGCAAAAGCCAAATCATAATTCAATTCAATTGCTCAGAGCAAGGTATATTCCGCAAAAAAGGCAATTTATTCAAGTTAAATTTTCCTTAAGCCAGGCTTTTCAAAGATCAAAATCTTATCATCAGAGGAAGTCGCTGGGATAGATAAGTTGGCAAAGGCCAAGATTTAAAATTTGAAAAAATAAAATAAAAGTTGTAGGGGAAGAAACACAGGGCAAAATTCTGCTCTATCTTGGATATTGAGCTGTATACTCTTCACAATAGGTTTTACTTTTCCTAAAAGTTCGCTTTTAGTACACCACTTTATATATATATATATATATATATATATATATATATATATATACGCACACATACACAAATATACATATCTATCTATCTCTCTATCTATCTATCTATCTATCTATCTCATATATATATATATATATATATATATATATATATATATATATATATATATATATATAAAGCATAGCTCATTGGGTAAAACTAATAAAAGCTCCGGCACTTGACAATGTTTACATTAAGATAGCAGTTACATTCAGACAGTCTCGGGTGATAGCGCAGGGGTAGAGGCGTCGACTCTCAGCACGACGGTTGAGTTTCAATCCCGACTGAAGAGCTGTGATATAGCGAAACAGTCTGTATGTGAATGGCATATATATATATATATATATATATATATATATATATATATATATGTGTGTATTTATATATGTATTTATATATGTATTTATATATATATGTAAATCTACTTCGTGAGGTTCAGGTGGCAATTTTTTTTTTAGCGCTTTCGACTTTGTTAGTCGTCTTCAGGATTAGTTTTTTTTAAATAAGAAGACTGGAGTTAATGTTAAGAGCGAATGAAAGAAAAGAGGGGTGAGTGGTTAGGGTTCATTTTATTCTATGTGTATTTGATTTTATTTTTTAATTATTTTCTTAATTCTTATTTTTAATATTATTTATTTATTATTATTTATTCCTATTATTCCTATTATTACCATTATTTATTTATTTTATTTTTTTTTATTACTTTATTTTCATTTAATTATGGAATACTTTTAATATGTTAGTACCTGTGTTGAAAGCTATTTTTTTTAATAGTAGGCTGTTTAGTTTTAATGAATATTGCTTCTAATATTTTAAGTCTGTTTATGGAGTAATTTTTGTATTACAAACGAGGGAGCTCCGTGACGTTCAACATAATGACTTGCAGCCGAAGTATATATATATATATATATATATATATATATATATATATATATATATATATATATATATATATATATATATATATATATCCAGGTAGGGTAAAAATCCACAGGGTAGAAATCCAAAGGGAATCAAACCGGGCTTATAAAGGAGTGCTCAATAAAATATAGAGCTGTATTGTGAATGCTTTTATTCAAACATGTACACGGTCTGCTACACTGGCATGTCGATGTTATCGATCTACAGATCTCAAGAGCTGAGGTCTCATCAGGCAGAGAATTATTCTCCCTGGAATTCAGCAACCAGGTTGGATCAAAAAATAATTCTCTGCCTGATGAGACCTCAACCCTTGATAGCTGTAGATCGATAACATCGACATGCCAGTGTAGCAGACCTTGTACATGTTTGAATAAAAGCATTCACTATATATATATATATATATATATATATATATATATATATATATATTGATACAAGAAAAAAATGTATCTCAGGCTAAGTAAAATTAGTTCTCCGAACAGTGTTATGTCATTTTAGATAGAAATTAAAATATAATGGGTTAAATTTAAATTTAAGATTTTAAAATGAGAGCTTGTGCCCATAATATGACCCATAAAACCCCTTTTCCAAAGAACCCTAAATTTGTGAAATATAGGTTAATTAATATCTAATTCCTATTGTAAATATTCTACAAAAATCGAAGGTACCTTAATCTTCACGAAAAGCTTCCCCTCCCTTTATATCCCCTTTTGATGAAACTAAATTAAACTAAATACAACCAACATTACGACCCCTTACGCCTAATAGTTGTATTCCAAAATTCATAATGATCGGTTAATCGGTGTCGGGGTAAATTCGGTACATAGAGATATATAAACAAATAGACATACTTAACTTTATATAGATAGAGATAATGGAATCAGCTACGGCAAATGGAAGCTGACATATTTACGGAATAAAGTGAATGATGTCATAAACAGCGGACATGTTTGGTGGGCGGATTAAGTAGCGGACTAAGAAGGTCAAGTGCTTAGTCAAATGGTCACTCGAACTGACCATTAATCATGAAGATGTCCTTTCCGTCGGGTGTAGTGATTAGAGCTGATGTTTCAATACATCAAATAAAAATAGAACATCAAATTAAAAGTGATTATATATATATATATATATATATATATATATATATATATATATATATATATATATATATATAATGAAGAAGAATGGAAAGGAATTAGAGAAGCAAAAGCCAAATCATAATTCAATTCAATTGCTCAGAGCAAGGTATATTCCGCAAAAAAGGCAATTTATTCAAGTTAAATTTTCTTTAAGCCAGGCTTTTCAAAGATCAAAATGTTATCATCAGAGGAAGTCGCTGGGATAGATATATATATATATATATATATATATATATATATATATATATATATATATATATATATATATATATATATATATATATATATATATAAAGTAATCCAACAAAAGATATAAGCGTCAACTAATATCTTATAATTAGTGAAACATCCGGATAAAAACTGAAGCTCAATATACTGGATATATATATATATATATATATATATATATATATATATATATATATATATATATATATATATATATGTGGGGGGGGGGAGGAATGAAAAAGGAAAAACTAAGAGATATTTTTTATATATTCGTCAACGTTTCGTCTTTATTTGTAAGACTTCTCCAAGATGATAATTTTAAGAAAAATGTCATGCAAGTACATCGAAATATTGGGGTGACATGATGGGTTGATGAGAAAAAGTAGTAGCCGTTGCTACTAAGAGAGCTGGACCAAGGTCCGGGCTGACAGAAGTCAGTCAGTGGCAGAGAGTGAAATGAATATATATATATATATATATATATATATATATATATATATATATATATATATATATATATATATATATATATTCGAGACACGAAAAGTTATCTTTTCTCGATGTCGGTTTTAGTGTTATACAAATCTGGTTGAAAGTAATAATTTAATGACCAAACGAGTCCGTAATAATAAAATGTAGCTGTCAACATCATATTTTTTTCTAAATACTGATTCCGTAAAGTAAATAGCATTTTAACAGAAATCAAAAGCATTTATGCGATTTAAAGACAATTTAATAGCAAAACAAATAACTTCTATTCATTCTTTGAATTTTCAAACAATGTTAATATTTTTTTCCAAGAAATAAAGAGAAATGACAAAAGAATGGGGGTAAAGTTCGAAATAAAAATAATAATAAAAAGACTCCCGGGCAACACCGGATATGGAGTATTTGTCACTCTACAAATATGTCTTCCTTTAAATTTCACTTCCGCCGGAAGTGCTACGATAATTGACTTGCTTGATTGTCCAGATCTTCAATTTTATAGCAAAACCAATATTTTAAGATTACTTCCATCCATTCTTTGAATTATCTTTTCAGAAATGTAAATATTTTCTTCCAAAAGAATGAGGGTAGTGTTCGAAATATAGATAATAATAAAAAGACTCCAGGGCAACAACGGATATAGGGTGTTTGTCAGTCAACAATATGTCTCCCTTTAAATTTCACTTCCGCCGGAAGTCGTACGATAATTGACTTGCTTGATTGTCCAGATCTTCTACGGAACAGAAAACTAATATTCCTCAAATTGATATAAGTGTATGTCTTGGAAATCCCGGCACATGATCGCTTCTTCCTTGGTGATGTGTATTTTCGGAATCTTGCTATCGTGTTAATATGGCAACCAATTTTGGGGACAATGGCATAATAAGAGGAACGTTTAGCAGGTTCTTTAATTATAACTGTTTTTGCATCGTCATTTAAGACTTTTTGACGCCATTTTGTTCTTGCGGATATAAAAAAAGCCATTACTGCTGATTAACCTAAAAAATAAACAAAAAGAATAAAGCGTTACTGGCAGCGAATAATGTTGTACGTCACAATATAAACAAACACAACGATCTCGCAATCAGATTTTCTGTAAAGAATTTACATAAATCGATTGACAGAAAATTGAGAAATCTTTACTTTTATTACTAAAAGCTATTATCACTGGTCGGAGTGTAGATATATATCAGAGGTATCGGTATTGCCCGGGAATAGAAGTCGTCCTTATAGATGAAAGCAAAATTTTTAGTATCTAAATTATCATTTTGAATAGTCAAAAGTTGAAAAAGTTTTTTTTTAATTTAACTCAATTTATCTTACAACTTTAACACTCCATTATTTTTAGATTCCTTTCTTTATTTTGTCATTTAGTCCTCACATTCCATGAACTATGTTTCTGACAAAGAGGGAATAATTGCTGTATTGGAGTTGTATTATTTTACGTCTTTTCATCAAGTGGCTTCATGCGCTGTCTGGAACCATTTTCATCTCAAATTCTCGAAATCCAATGGCTCGGATTTATTTGACCTCATAAAATTATTGTAAACTTATATCCTTGCAAAGTTGCGTTTAATCTTGTTATAGGTTTTTTTATGAATAACTTAAAATAAAATATGACATCTGGTTTACTGTTTATGAACATTTGGCGCCAATGTGTATTGATTTACTCCTCTCCAGGAGTTAGGCACAAGGCCAGTTTTTATCTTACTCCCACAAGTAAGATGTGACCCAAGGTCGGGTCGAGAAAGTGGAGTTTAAAAATTGCCTGGACAGCACCGTCGACATTCCCCGGTAGGGGCGCCTCAGATAGTAAGCAATAAACTTACTCCTCCCCAAAGAGGGGTGGCGAAGCCTGGGAGGGTGGACATCCTAGAACTGCACAGGACAGACCACTAGACCGGCGTAAATCAAGCCCCGAAGGCCAAGACAATACCAGTCTATGGGGTGCAGTATCCATCGGAACAGATACTACACTTTGATCTTAGCCATTTTGGCGCTAATGTGTAGCTCACGATGATTTAGTAAAAATAAATAATACAAAATTATTACCATCATTGCATTCCTTGTGAAATTTCACTTAAGTAAAGCTGTTTTTGATCTTAGTATAGTGCCTTGTTTTAGATTACATCTCAGGACAGATAGACAGACGAAGGTCAGGGGATACATTGACCGAAATGTTGTGAATATAAGAACAAGGGTGAGAATCGTGGTCCGAATAATTCAAATAATGTATTTATGTTTCAGTGTTCACTTCAACAGTGCTCAACAGCTGAGTAGAGCTTAGTAGTAGTATGAAGATGTACTTATGGCAAGCAAGCTACACAAACAGTTTGTCTGTTTCGCTCTGAAAGAGTTTATAACCAACAAAAAAAAACGCAGAAACAAAATGAATGACAGTTTGTATACAAAACGATCTTGTCGGCGCTTCTTGCAATGTTTGAAGCAGAAGACACATAACTACCAGACGTTTGACTCACGGAGTCATTTTAATGTGTCCAGAAATGCTAGAAATTTGACCTTTTTTTTTTTTTTTACTTATATTCAAACAAGACACACTGCCACTGAGACGTAAGGGTCTTCTGTGAATTAGGGGCCACATTTATAGGGGGCATCCTAAGTGGGGAGTTGTGCAGCAAGATGTTTGTTCACATTACATTTAAATTTCTGAGTTTGGGCACAGTCGGGAAAACAGAGAACAGGGAGGGAATTCCAAAAGCAAGCAGTTTCGAAGAAAGAAACTATTAGAGTAGAAAATTTTCCGGCATCTGAGGACCTCTACAGTGAAGGGGTGGGCTTTTGCTGATTGTCGGGTTGGTCGGGGTATTTACATCGAGGGAGCAGCAGGTTTGTCGGATCACATTCCAATGAAGTACTTGTAAAAAAAAAAACAACAGTGCAACATTGCGGCGATGGGACAGAGGTTGGAGCTTGGTAGACAGTGTGGGCCCTATTATGTTACAGACTTTTGTTTGGACCATGTCTAGTTTAATCAGCTTTCTTTGAGAAAGACAAATTAGGTGAAGACTATTCGTCTTTGTCCGATCAGCACTTAAATTACAGGTCGTTTTGATGATCGATTTCATAAATAAATGTGGTGTTTTCAAAATCGATGACATAACTTTGGTATTATGTTCTATAAGTGTAAAGGAACCTCTTTGTGTGTATGGAGTTGCTTTTGTAATAGCACCTCCCCATGACTAGTCTAATTTCCTTAGTGGTTCATCTCATCCTTTACATTGTCTCTGGTTTGTGCCGATTATATATAGTCATATGTATTTCGTCTATTGTTTCCTGTTATCTAAAATAAGAAGGGCCAATATTTGCAGGATGCCGACAGGGTCCTTCATGTTGGCTATCAAAGGAGTTTTTACCGATCACATATTTTACTTAGTATACAATATCCACTGTGTCACGTGGTCGCAATTGGTGGCAGTTATGTCCCCATAATCACGATGTGTACTTATGTAACATACTTTTGTTAAATCACTTTTGTTAACTATACAACTGTGTTTGTCTTGATTATTACTGGCCTGCAAGGCCACAACACATGGAAACATAGTAACATACTTAACTTTATAAAAATATAGATGTAGTTTGTCATGGTCCCATCGGGTTGTTTTGTTTTTCGGCATATCAACCCTTTTCTGGTTAATTGATGACAAATCTAGCCATTGTGGTATTTTTTTGTTTAAGTTGTTAATGTTGATTGATTTTTGGATCTTATAGGATGTCAACCATTGTTGGATGATACGGTGCTGCGTCCTGTGATTGTAAGTTATATTTTCAAGAAATTTTCTAAAAGAAACAACAACAACAAAAACAAGCAAAACATAACGAAGTTACTGTTATCAAATAAATATATTTTTTTAATTTTGATACGTTGCTGCGTCCTATAATTTTTAGTTATAGTTGCAAGAAATTTTTTTAAACAACAAAACAAATAAAGCAAGCAAAACAGAGCGAAATTACTTTTATCAAATAAATATTTTTAACCCTAAACCCTAACCCTAAACCCTAAACCCTAGCATTAACACTAACATTAACCCTATTCCTAACCCTAACCCAAACCCTAACCCTAACCCTTAACAACAACAAAAAAAACAAGCAAAACATTATAATCATAGGACGCAGCACCGTATCAAAATTGTCGTCTGGTACAAATCGGCTCGTCAACTCTCGGGCGTTTACGTAGGATAGCCGAACGCTTTCGAGTCACACCTCACGAAAACTGGGTCAGGATCGATATCAGTACCTAATTTTTAATTGTATTCTTAGAATCGTCCGTACTGAGGATTGGCCTTTTGGCTAAGATCAAAGTGTAGTATCTGTTCCGATGGATACTGCACGCCGGTCCTGTGCAGTTATAGGAGGTCCACCCTCCCAGGCTTCGCCTCCCCTCTTTGGGGAGGAGTAAGTTTATTGCTTACTGTCTGAGGCGCCCCTACCGGGGAATGCCGACGGGGCTGCCCAGGCAATTTTTAAATGGCCAGAGTGCTCACTTTCTCAGGCGCTGGCTTTTCAAACCCCACTTTCTCGACCCGATCTTGGGTCACATCTTACTTGTGGGAGTAAGATAAAACTGGCCTTGTGCCTAACTCCTGGGGAGGAGTAAATAAAACCTTCAACCTCCAGAAGACTGTGACTTAGAATTGATGGTAAATTTATAGAAGTGCACCTTTCGTATTTCGACCCCTAAAAAAAAAGTATCCTACTTTTTTGGGCAAATTACATGTAAACAGCCTCAACAAATATCCGCTATGAAAAAAAGTTATGAAAATTTTTATTATTTTAGATTTTAGGAGGGGGGGGTCACTTTCCTATATAAGTTATACGTAAAGTGAGCACCCATTTCTTGGCCACCGAATCTCACCTCCCGTGTTTCGACCCCTAAAAAAAAAAAGTTTCTACTTTTTTTTGGCAAATTACATGTAAACAGCCATCCAGGCACATGTTCGTCTTTAACCACTGTCCATTTTTCACAACTTTTTTTTTAGGGGTCGAAATACGAGTGGTGAGATTCGGTGGCCAACAAATGCGTGCTCACTTTACGTATAACTTATTATAGGAAAGTGACCCCCCCCCCTCCTAAAATCTAAAATGATAAAAATTTTCATAATTTTTTTTCATAGCGGATATTTGTTGAGGCTGTTTATATGTAATTTGCCCAAAAACGTAGAAACTTTTATTTTTTAGGGGTCGAAATACGAAAGGTGCACTTCTATAAATTTACCGAATTGATTATTAATTAGCACTTTTATCCGTTGCGCCACGGGTCCATGTGGATAACTCCACACTCCTCAAAAACACCCAAAATTTTGGTAAACCAACCATATTCACTTTAAGGTCATACACAGGACCAGTTCTTAATGTCTTCAGATAACAAGGTTGACGGAATAAGAACAATCTACCCCCGTGAATTAAATAAAGGGTTCAGTTAGAAACCCCGTATGGGTCCCCGAGTTCGACTATTAGTTTTTCAAATTCGAAAAGATGCACGCGAGAAAGGTCGAAAGTTTACATCGGCAACAACGTTGTAAAAATAAAAACCAAGATGAGAATAGTAGTCCGAGTAACCCACGAGTACAAATTATAAATCCTAATCTAAAGATTTCGGAAACATTATCTTCATTCAGTGTTCATATGTCTTGTTGAAATACGGTTTCTGTCACGATTCTTTCTTAAAACGCATAAGATGTCGCGGGTAAACAGCTGGCAGAATCAACACAGGATAGAATAGGCTCTCAATTGTAATGTATAATTTCCACCGTGACTTCCAACACGCGTAGATGAATAGCGTTATGCTCTGTGATATTTCACACGACTTCAGTATATTTTTAAACAATGGCCATTTTGTCAACTTGTTTTTAACAAGGTGACAAAATGTCCATTCATGTTAATCTTCAACGAAACTTACCTGAGAACTAACAAACCTTTTTATTTTATTTATTTACTTCAATTCACCACCACTCACCCACCCCAAAAAGGGGCTCATTACCACTAAGGGGGAGCTACTGTAAATTATGGCACAGATTTATATAGACACACAAAATGGGGAGTTGTGCGACGACATTTAAATTTCATTTTAAAGTACAATCGCGGAAACAGAGAACGGGAAGAGAATTCCACAGGCAAGCAGATAAAACTCTTTCCGGCATCTGGAGATACCTACAGGGAAAGGGTGGGATTTTGCTGATTGTCAGGTTGGTTGGGGGTATTTACTTTGAGAGCACACATTCCGTTTTTAAAACGGAATGCGTGCTCTCAACGTAAATACCTTGTAAGACAAACACAGGGATGAACATTGCGGCGATGGGTCAGGGGTTGAAGCTTGGTAGACAGTATGGGACCTATTAGATTAGGGGCTCTTTTTGGACCCTGTCTAAGTGGGAGAGACTAATGGTTGTGAATCTATTACCAATTTAGTAAGTCTATTAATAATTGAGATGTGGTAGCGTTTTTACGGACTAATTTTTTTTGTGTGTAAAATTACCTAACATGCCACTAAAGAAATTCGGGGGGGGGGGGGTAATATTTTAGATTTTTTTTCCACATGGTCAAAAAGTGGGTGATCAGTTTACGTTAAATTTATGTCAAAAATTGATCCCCCTACTAAAATCTAAATTTATTTGAAAAAAAAATCCAAAAAGACGGAATTCTCTCGCGACATGATAGGTAATTGTACACGAAAAAAATAATTATATTTAAGTAATATAAATTTTTCATCACCATAAAAAATGCCGTTATTTTCCTTTAAAATTATTTTTTTTTTTAAAGGATTTTGAAAGTTACCTTTTATTATTATTGTACCGTTTTTCATTAAATTATTTATTAAATCAAATGGTTATAAAACTATAACAAAATTCGTTACAGTAATTCGTCATTTTAATCGTTACAGTCATTCGTCATTTTAATTGTTACAGTCATTCGTCATTTTAATTATTACAGTCATTCGTCATTTCAATCGTTACAGTCATTCGTCATTTTAATTATTACAGTCATTCGTCATTTTAATCGTTACAGTCATTCGTCATTTTAATCGTTACAGTCATTCGTCATTTTAGTCGTTGCAGTCATTTGTCATTTTAATTATTACAGTCATTCGTCATTTTAATCGTAACAGTCATTCGTCATTTTAATTGTTACAGTCATTCGTAATTTCAATCGTTACAGTCATTCATCATTTTAATTATTACAGTCATTCGTCATTTTAATCGTTACAGTCATTCCTCATTTTAATCGTTACAGTCATTCGTCATTTTAATCGTTACAGTCATTCGTCATTTTAATTGTTACAGTCATTCGTCATTTTAATCGTTACAGTCATTCGTCATTTTAATTGTTACAGTCATTCGTCATTTTAGTCGTTACAGTCACTCGTCATTTTAATTGTTACAGTCATTCGTCCTTTTAATCGTTACAGTCATTCGTCATTTTAATCGTTACAGTCATTCGTCATTTTAGTCGTTACAGTCATTCGTCATTTTAATCGTGACAGTCATTCGTCATTTTAATCGTTACAGTCATACGTCATTTTAGTCGTTACAGTCATTCGTCATTTTAATTGTTACAGTCATTCGTCATTTTAATCGTTACAGTCATTCGTCATTTTAGTCGTTACAGTCATTCGTCATTTTAATTGTTACAGTCATTCGTCATTTTAATTATTACAGTCATTCGTCATTTTAATCGTTACATTCATTCGTCATTTTAATCGTTACAGTCATTTGTCATTTCAATCGTTGCAGTCATTCGTCATTTTAATTGTTACAGTCATTCGTCATTTCAATCGTTGCAGTCATTCGTCATTTTAGTCGTTACAGTCATTCGTCATTTTAATCGTTACAGTCATTTTAATCGTTACAGTCATTCGTCATTTTAATCGTTACAGTCATTCGTGATTTTAATCGTTACAGTCATTCGTGATTTTAATCGTTACAGTCATTCGTCATTTTAGTCGTTGCAGTCATTCGTCATTTTAATTATTATAGTCATTCGTCATTTTAATCGTTACAGTCATTCGTCATTTTAATCGTTACAGTCATTCGTCATTTTAATTGTTACAGTCATTCCTCATTTTAATCGTAACAGTCATTCCTCATTTTAATCGTTACAGTCATTCCTCATTTTAATCGTTACAGTCATTCGTCATTTTAATCGTTACAGTCATTCGTCATTTTAATCGTTACAGTCATTCGTCATTTTAATTGTTACAGTCATTCCTCATTTTAATCGTAACAGTCATTCCTCATTTTAATCGTTACAGTCATTCCTCATTTTAATCGTTACAGTCATTCCTCATTTTAATCGTTACAGTCATTCGTCATTTTAATCGTTACAGTCATTCGTCATTTTAATCGTTACAGTCATTCGTAATTTTAATCGTTACAGTCATTCGTCATTTTAATCGTTACAGTCATTCCTCATTTTAATCGTTACAGTCATTCCTCATTTTAATTATTACAGTCATTCGTCATTTTAATCGTTACAGTCATTCGTCATTTTAATCGTTACAGTCATTGTCATTTTAATCGTTACAGTCATTCGTCATTTTAATTGTTACAGTCATTCGTGATTTTAATCGTTACAGTCATTCGTGTTTTTAATCGTTACAGTCATTCGTAATTTTAGTCGTTGCAGTCATTCGTCATTTTAATCGTTACAGTCATTCGTCATTTTAATCCGTACAGTCATTCGTCATTTTAATCGTTACAGTCATTCCTCATTTTAATTATTACAGTCATTCCTCATTTTAATCGTTACAGTCATTCGTCATTTTAATCGTTACAGTCATTCCTCATTTTAATTATTACAGTCATTCGTCATTTTAATCGTTACAGTCATTCGTCATTTTAATCGTTACAGTCATTCGTCATTTTAATCGTTACAGTCATTCCTCATTTTAATCGTTACAGTCATTCGTCATTTTAATTATTACAGTCATTCGTCATTTTAATCGTTACAGTCATTCGTCATTTTAATCGTTACAGTCATTCGTCATTTTAATCGTTACAGTCATTCGTCATTTTAATCGTTACAGTCATTCGTCATTTTAATCGTTACAGTCATTCGTCATTTTAATCGGGTCAGTCATTCCTCATTTTAATCGTTACAGTCATTCCTTATTTTAATCTGTATCTATGAAAATATTGGATGTAAATAGCTTTTAAAACGTTCAACATTTTGACACTTAAGGATTTGCTAAGGATCTTAAACTAAGTTTAACTAACGTTCTATTCGACAGGTTAAATGCTTTCAAAGCAAAATAGCAGATTTGTTTAAGAAAAAGTAGAAATTCATTTCGGTTAATTTATACACAATTAAATTATTTTTAAATAGGATTATTAAAATGCTTTTTTTTATTTTACGCAATTCTATTTTTATTTCAACAAAAAAATCGATTAATATTATATAAAAAATAATAATTTAATTTGTAAGAATCCCACCCACCCCCACACACACACACGTGAAGTTGTTGCATAATTGTATTAATATAAATATTTTTATTTTATTTTTTAATAAGACGCAGTTTTATTTATATTTCTAAGAACGCGTGGGCACTCCTTCGCATATTGAAACCTAAAACTTTTTGTATAAAACGCCAAGGAAAACACCTTGAATACCTGCACGTTTACAACCACAGATGTTCTTTCTGCTATTCGTGCATGTTTTTCAATTATAGTGAATAAAATACACGCGTCAATCTGTTCATGTATATGTTTGATCTTATCTCTTCACAAAGTAGTTTTACCCGCAGACGCGAATGAATACTAAGTAACTGACTATATGTAATTATAAAATACACGAGATTTCATAAATTAAACGTATGAAAAAAAAAGGATAAGCAAATCAAACACGAGAAGATAAAATCAACCAGGAGACATTTGTCGGGTTTTAATCATCGGATCAACAAATGTCTTCCGAAACAAAAAAGATTTTGACCGGTTTCGTACGGATTAACGAACGTCTTCAGCAAAAAAAATTGACCAATTTTCTCGGATCAACGAACGTCTTTAAAAAATTGACAAGTTTCGTTCTAATCGACAGATGTCTTCGGGAAAAAAAGTGTTGTTAGAATCAACGAACGTCTTCGGATAATCGAAATCATTTAGGAAATCAAAATCGACCGTTATCCTTCAGATCTACAGTCTCGACCTATAAACGAAAATAATATAGTTAACAAACGAACCACCGTCTGATGACAAGGTTTACAGTTACAACTTTACCAACATATCGAGAGACAGCTCACAGAAAGAAGAAGTGCCGTTTGAATTATCACTAAAACTAAGCCTTCATTAAAACAAACAGTATTTCTATTTTAAAACTAGTGGGCTCGTCCGGGAGTTAAACCCGGGACCTCTCGCAGATTTAGAATCTTTAAAAGAGATTGACGACTTAAAAGAACTAATAGAAATTGTTCGTACCAAAGTGAAGGGATCCTCGTGGCCGAGTAATTAGTGCGACGGACTAGAGATCCCGTGGGATGTCCCTGCATTGGCTCGAATACAACCGGCGACGATTCTTTTCGATATTACGTGCAGTCAATAGCAAGATCAACGTGTACGAATAATAGGAATTAGAATACACAGACCTTGTTCCTCATTCGCTACAATCACATATACAAGTGCAAGTCGTGGACTATTTAATATAAATATTTTTGATTTAGATTCTTTCAAAGAGATAGACGACGTTAAATAACTAATAAAAACTGTTCATACCAATGCAAAGGGGTCCTCGTGGCAGAGTGGATAGTGCAACGGACTAGAGATCCGGTGGGATGTCCCTGCATAAGTTGGAATCCAATCGGCGACGATTCTTTTCGATTCGAAAAAATGTCGGGTTCGTCCCGGATTTGAACCCGAGACCTCTCGCACCCTAAGCGAAAATCATACCCCTAGACCAACGAGCCACTGCCTAGTAACATGCAGTAGAGCTACAACTTCACCAACATGTCGAAAGAAAGATCAAAGAAAGAAGAGGTGAAGTTTTAAGAATCACTAAATCTAAGTTTTCATTGAAAATTCCGTATTTCTATTTAAAAAATGTCGGGCTCGTCCGGGATTTGAACCCGGGACCTCTCGCACCCTAAGCGAAAATCATACCCCTAGACCAACGAGCCACTGTCTAGTAACATGCAGTAGAGCTACAACTTCACCAACATGTCGAAAGAAAGATCAAAGAAAGAAGAAGTGAA
>OY744533.1:4965992-5025992 GCA_963556195.1 Sepiola atlantica | reverse complement strand
GGAGTGGGCATCTTGGGTTAGGGTTTCTATTACCAGGAGGGGGGGGGGGGGTAACTCATTCATTCGACTAGAAAAGGCCAAGAAGCAAGAAATATCCCAGCATTTAGTAGTTAAACATACGGAGTACTTACTAGCAGTTTAGGGTTAGGGTTAGGGTTAGGGTTAGCAGTTTACATATTGACATAAGTAGGTAGGTATTATGGTATTGATATGGACCGCACCCTCTCATTCAGGGAACATGTGGAGAAGACAAAAATGAAAGTCAGCTCCCGGAACAACATCTTACGAAAACTGATCAACTCCAAGTGGGGAGCCACAGCACACACACTAAGATGTATTACCTTGGCCTTGTGCCATTCCTCTGAAAACGACTATGCTGTAGTCATCTGGGAATAAGCCCCGTGATATGACATGCAATAAGTTCTGAGAAAGAAACTCTGCTCATGGAAGCTCCGTATAGCTCCAGATACACAAAGGAAGAAAGAAAAATATTTTACAGTGGTTGTAACTAGACGAGTTATCAAAGTGTAGTATCTGTTCCGATGTTTACTGCACCCCATAGACTGGTATTGTCTTGGCCTTCGGGGCTTGATTTACGCCGGTCTATGGGTCTGTCCTGTGCAGTTCTAGGAGGTCCACCCTCCCAGGCTTCGCCTCCCCTCTTTGGGGAGGAGTAAGTTTATTGCTTACTGCCTGAGGCGTCCCTACCGGGGAATGCCGACGGGGCTGCCCAGGCAATTTTTGATGGTCAGAGTGCTCACCTCTCGGGCGCTGGCTTTTCAACCCCCACTTTTCGACCCGACCTTGGGTCACATCTTACTTGTGGGAGTAGGATAAAACTGACCTTGTGCCTAACTCCTGGAGAGGAGTAAATAATACTAGACAAGTTTTAATTCGTAAATAAAGGAAAATACCTCTGTTCAAACGCACAAATAGTAGATTTTACCCCTCAATCTGAGTGTCTGTATTTCTCTTTCTCTTCGTGTTAACCATTCTCTCTCCCCCCCTCTCTCTCTCTCTCTCTCTCTCTCTCTCTCTCTCTCTTAAAAGATTGCAAGTTTTGGAAGCTATAAACACTATATAATTTTATAAATAGAGATTAAAACAACATTAACTTTTAAAAATTTATGTACAGTTTTTTAATAATTTGGTTAAATAAATAATCTAATGACCAAACGATACCGCAATAATTAAATTTAAATTTCAAAAACCGGTACTCTCATAAGGAACGCACCATGTTTCCGTGACTTCGCGTCGTCAACGTTCGGGCACGTCTCGGAAGCCCCCGAGAGTTGACGAAACTATTAACCAATCATGTTGCAGCAGGAATTAGACAATCAGGCTACAGCAAGCAGCCGATAACTTTTGGAAGAAATTAATCGCGTTAAATAACAAAAATGAATTTCTATCATCGCTGTCAGATCGTTGAATCTCCCGAAAGACTAATTGAATTTTGCCAGCAACACAACCAGTACACAAGAAAACTTTTGGATCAGCTGCAACCCCAACCCCAACCCTAAACCCTAACCCTAACCCTAACCCTAAACCCTAACCAAGAAACAATCATAAAAGGAAGAAAAAAAAAAACATGGAAAAATATTGGAAAAAAATAAACCATTTGCTTCAAAACAGTTCGTTCGTTAAAAAAAAAAAAATGATTTTAAAAAGTTGTTTCGGTGTTTATGTTAACAAGAAATGAACACATTTACAAAAAATGTAAATAAAAAAAACACATTTACAAAAAATGTAAATAAAAAAAACACATTTACAAAAAAATGTAAATAAAAAAACATTTACAATAGATGTAAATAAAAAAAACATTTACAAAAAATGTAAAAAAAAACATTTATAAAAGATGTAAATAAAAAAAACACATTTACAAAAGATGTAAATAAAAAACACATTTACAAAAAATGTAAATAAAAAAACATTTACAAAAAATGTAAATAAAAAAAACATTTACAAAAGATGTAAATAAAAAAAACACATTTACAAAAAAATGTAAATAAAAAAACATTTACAAAAGACGTTAATAAAAAAAACATTTACAAAAAATGTAAAAAAAAACATTTATAAAAGATGTAAATAAAAAAACACATTTACAAAAGATGTAAATAAAAAACAAATTTACAAAAAATGTAAATAAAAAAACATATTTACAAAAAATGTAAATAAAAAAACACATTTACAAAAAATGTAAATATAAAAACACATTTACAAAAGATGTAAATAAAAAAACACATTTACAAAAGATGTAAATAAAAAAACATTTACAAAAGATGTAAATAAAAAACATTTACAAAAGATGTAAATAAAAAAAACACATTTACAAAAGATGTAAATAAAAAACATTTACAAAAGATGTAAATAAAAAACATTTACAAAAAATGTACATAAAAAAAAACATATACAAAAAATGTAAATTAAAAAAACACATTTACAAAAGATGTAAATAAAAAAAAACATTTACAAAAGAGGTAAATAAAAAAACATTTACAAAAGATGTAAATAAAAACATTTACAAAAGATGTAAATAAAAACACATTTATAAAAGATGTAAATAAAAAAAAAACATTTACAAAAGATGTAAATAAAAAAAACATTTACAAAAAATGTAAATTAAAAAAACACATTTACAAAAAATGTAAATAAAAAACATTTATAAAAGATGTAAATAAAAAAAACACATTTACAAAAAATGTAAATAAAAAAAACATTTACAAAAGATGTAAATAAATAAAACATTTACAATAGATGTAAATAAAAAAACATTTACAAAAGATGTAAATAAAAACATTTACAAAAGATGTAAATAAAAAACACATTTACAAAAGAGGTAAATAAAAAAACATTAACAAAAAATGTAAATAAAAAAAATACATTGACAAAAATTTTAAAAACATTGAAATAAAAAACAGAAACGTTTGCTTAAAATATCAAACAAAATCATCTTATATATTTAAAACATTTCATTAAAAATGTTTCCTTTGATAAAATAGATAAATAAATAAATAAATAAACATCTAATTAATAACAATTGCTTAGCTATGGTTTGTTATTATCGTCTGCCAGTCTTCAATTTAGCGTTTGACAGTTTTCGCCTCGTCCAAGACCTGCCCGAACATTGACGACGCGAAGTCACCGAAACATGGTGCGTTCCCTATAAGGGTATTGATTTACTCCTCTCCACGAGTTAGGCACAAGGCCAGTTTTTTTTATCTTACTCCCACAAGTAAGATGTGACCCAAGGTCGGGTCGGGAAAGTGGGGTTTAAAAATTGACTGGGCAGCCCCGTCGGCATTCCCCGCTAGGGGCGCCTCAGGCAGTAAGCAATAAAGTTACTCCTCTTCAAAGAGGGGAGGCGTAGCCTGGGAGGGTGGACCTCTTAGAACTGCACAGGACAGACCCATAGACCGGCGGAAATCAAGCCCCGAATGCCAAGACAATAGCAGTCTATGGGGTGCAGTATCCATCAGAACAGATACTACACTTTGATCTTAGCCAAAAGGCCAATTGGTAAAACAAATACAATTTGATAAAGAAACAAAAATGAAAGTAAAAAAAGACTCCCGGATAACTCCGGGGTTTGTACAAGTAATAATCGATAATTTTATAGAAGGAAAACGGGGTATTAATACAAGAGCCAACAAAACAAAAAAGTGGTGAAAAACAAAACAAAACAGGCAACAAATAAATGTTACCAAAGGCAAGATAAATTATTCTTCTACCTACATAGATAATATGTCGTTTTGTGAGAAAAATAATATTTGGTAAAAGATAAAACGTAACTCCATTATTTGTCCATTACAGAATTACTTCCCTTTATTTGGTAGAGAAAAATAATATTTTGGACAAAAAAGGGACGTATTCGGCCTTTACAGATTTATTTTCATTTCTTTAGAATAAAATATAACATTTAAGGGGAAGAAGGTCATAGTTAAAACAAACCAAAAAACAAAAGCAAAGAAAAGCAAAACAAATTGCAAGTAAATTACCAGGCAACGTCGGGCCGGGACAGCTAGTTCATAATAAGAAAGATCATCGATGTTTGTCATCAATATGTTCCATTCCTACAAAATCAATATTTTATTCTGAATAGCCATTTTATTTTGTTGAACGTTGGTCTGTGTTGTTAAGAATAATGAAACGTAATTCGAATTGATACCTTCCAGAAATATTTATCCGGTCGGATGTATTTTCTTATAGGCACCATTTTTTTTACAAGGTAGGTAACTTTGTATTCGTCCATTACAGACTTACTTCCCCTTGATTGGAACAGAAAAAATAATGTTTTGGGAAAATGAAAATGGTGTAATGAAAAAAGTAAATACACTTCCAGGCAACGCCAGGTAGATAGAGCTAGTTTATAAAAAGGCTATCAAACGAGATAACGTATGTTTGTGTGTGTGTGGGGGGTGTATGTTTGTGTGTGTGTGTGTGTGTGTGTATGTGTGTGTGTGTGTGTGTTACTATTTCTACGTGGCCGTTTAAAATAAAATAAAAAACTATTTTAACCAATTATATTCAATTAATTTAAATTTAACTTACACAAAAATCCAATCAAAAAAAAATTGGTAATAAAAACCAGCATGCACTTATTGGCTCTTAACTTCCTATATATATATATATATATATATATATATATATATATATATATATATATATATATATGATTATTTTTATTTACACAGACATGTACAAAATCTGAGACACTGGCATGTCGATGTGTCGCAGATTTTGTACATGTCTGTGTAAATAAAAAATAATCATATATAAAAGCTCTATTTGATATTGAGCACTTTATATTCGGCAGCTTGACGTCAAGAGAGCGTTCAACTTAATGAAAGGAACGATGCATTTATAGCTAGCGACGTCATGCTGTATTAATACTACACTTACAGTGCCCATCTAGGGGGTTTCTAAGGGCTACAAATAATAAATATTTGTTTTGTTTATTATCTATGTCGTATACGTTTCGTCCTGTATAATCGGGACTCATCAGCATGGAGATATGACTATTTACTACCGGGCTCCCAGTATGTTACAACATATATATATATATATATATATATATATATATATATATATATATATTAATGTTTTACAGAAGGTCAGAACAACATCGGTGCCGTCGGTTTCAAATTCAACAAAGGGAACCTATAAAGGCCTCTTTATTGAAACTCTCTTCAGCCTCTGTTTATCTGAAACTTCCTAATTACCTTTATTTTTATGATATTAGAAGAGAAGACAACGCCAACAGCTTAATAAATGGTCCGGGTATCTTTTAGAATGATCCGTGCGCTGAAAACGTTCAAAAAAACAAATATACAACAAATAAAAGTAACTGTCGTCGATAAAAGTTAATTTAAAACTGACCTGTGATATTTGTTTGTATTTTTAAACCGTTCCAACTGCTATTTATTAGAAATCAATAGTTTTGTCACACGAACATTGCAAAAACAAAATGGCGCTTGCTCGTAAGGAAGTAAGCACAAGACGCCATTTTGTCTAGAAAAAAGTACGAGTAAAAAATGAACAAGAAATTTTTTTTTACATCTAATAAAAACCCATTTATAGTATGTAAAAACACAAACAAATATCATAGGTAAGTAGACAAATATCTCTTCTCGACGTAGGTTAAACTCACTTGTTGCATATTTATTTTTACAACCCCGTTCTCGTTAGTTTTTTGGACCCCGTCCGCGACTTTACTGATCATTCTTAAAGAATTCCTAATTACCTTTATTTTTATGATATTAGAAGAGAAGGCAACGCCAACAGCTTAATAAATGGTCCTTCTCTAAATTCAGAAAATTCTTCTTTTTCTTCGAGTTGTCGTGAGACTTTAATTCCGGAGCGAGAATTCGCCTCATGGAGACGATCGAGGAATGAAGTACCTCAGTCGCAGGAGGAGCGCTGAAGTTGAACGCGGGAGACACGAGGTATGATTTAATTGGAATGTTATCATTTTTTTTGATTTGCATTCGATAACAAATATGTAATTAATTCGATCGTGACATACGAGAGACATTAGATCTCGCCTTTTGAGGGGAAGTATATGCAGTAGCTCTGACCGAAAACGAACTCGGCACGCCGGTCTGCAACTGTAGCCACTGCACCAGGCCACAAGTTTTGACCGAGGATGGATCTATTTTTTTTTTTTATTTATTATTATTTATACATATATATATATATATATATATATATATATATATATATATATATATATATATATATATATTTCTGATTTTTTAAATTTATTTTTTATTAATTTTTAATGTATATTTTTTTCTGATTTTTTTTATTTATTTATTATTATTTTTTTATATATATTTTTTTATTTTTTATTTTTCTGAATTTTTTTTTTATATATATTTTTTTAATTTTTTTTTCTGATTTTTTTTATTTATTTTTTTTTTTAATATTTTTTTCCGATTTGTTTTATTTATTTATTATTATTTTTTTTATATATATTTTTAATTTTTTACTTTTCTGATTTTTTTTTTTTGTCAGTTTGTCACATTATTCATCTTTTCTCACGATCGTTAAAACCGAAAATAATCTTTAATTAAAAACAAATTCTTTTAAAAGTAAGAAACAGGTCAATCTGATGGTGAGGGGTAGGGGAGATAAAGATGTGTATGTTGAGGGGTTGGGGGGGGGATAAGCGACGAAGAAGAATAAAAGGAAACAAACATTAGTCCAACATTTTTTATTTGTTTTACTTTTTGTGTGATTGTTTTGTTTGTTTGTCTGTTTTTTGTTTGTTTGTTTGTTTGTTTGTTTGTTTGTTTGTTTTTTGTCTGTGTGTTTGTTTGTTTTTTGTTTGTTTGTTTTTTGTTTGTTTGTTTTTGTTTTTTGTTTTTCTTTTAGTTTTTCTTTACTTTGATTGAAGGAACATGGCGACAACTCCCGACTTAGTTGAACAACCAACAAAGCCTTTGGTGAAACAAGCGATTTATTTAAAATGACAAGAAAAAGGGGAAAAAAGTATAATTATAAAAACATTCGACCTTCACATCAAATAACATAAACTTTCTTCTTTTTCTTTTTTTCTTTTTTTCTTTTTTCTTTTTTCTTTTTTCTTTTTTCTTGTTTTCTTTTTTCTTACTGATGGGTCACCACTTATCAAGGCCCCGGAGCCATTCAAGGATGAGGGTTAAAGAGATCGTCAGGCGATGATCGCCACCCCGTGAGGATTTCAGCAATCGATGGAATGGGCAGAAGATTACTTAAGAGGAATCGATTATCCAAGAGGACGGTTCAACAAGTATTTGTTTACATTAGACTTGAAGACGACCATGTTGTAGTCGGTTGGGAAGATGTTGTGTGTTATTTTGCTCCGCAGATAAAATATTCTAAGAATATTCTTTGTTCGTAGAAGTTTGGTTTGGTTTTCCGAACAGAGAGAGAGAAAGGAAAATTCATTGCTGTGGTTGTAGGTAGACGAGTTATTTCTGCGAACTCCCAATTAATTGTATGAGGGAGCACTATGGCAACGATATGGGTGGGTTTTTTTTTTATTCATAGTACAATCATCATCAGCAGCATGAGCAGCAGTAGCAACAACATCATCGTCATCATCATCATCATCATCAGCAGCAGCAGCAGCAGCAGCAGCAGTAGCAACAACACATCATCATCATCATCATCATCATCATCATCATCGTCAATACCCTCCTCCTCCTCTTCCTCATCATCATCATCATCATCATCAATACGCTCATCATCATCAATATCCTCCGCCTCCTCTTCCTCATCATCATCATCATTATCATCATCAATACCCTCATCATCATCATCATTACCATCATCAATACCCTCATCATCATCATCATCATTATCATCATCAATACCCTCATCATCATCAATACCCTCCTCCTCCTCTTCCTCATCATCATCATCATCAATACCCTTATCATCATCAATACCCTCCTCCTCCTCCTCTTCATCATCATCATCATCATCATCATCATCGTCAATACCCTCCTCCTCCTCTTCCTCATCATCATCATCATCAATACGCTCATCATCATCAATACCCTCCATTCTGTCGCTCTCTTTGTCCACCTGTTATCTGTACACCTCGAAAGTTGACCTGCCCATCTATCTTTTGCCATTCTTATGATAGTGATGATGTCGTTTACTACAGTTTGCTGTCTGATCCAGGTGTTTCTTTTTCTTGTATATTTCTCATGCTATATAATAAATGCTGACGTGTCGATCGGCCTCTTACGAAGGAAGCGATCGGAGCGCACACATCAACTGGTCGTCTCTCTTGTTCTTTCTGTGACTTCTCGTTCCTACCTCTGTTATTCTGTATTGGTTCTGTTACAGCCGCGAGCCGGAGAATAATGGAAACACACTAACAACCAACAACAAAGCAACGCTACACTAATCACTAAATGATCATTTATTTTTCAATGAATTCCACAACATTAATCTTATTAATTTATTCATAAAAGCGCGTTTTAAAAATCGTCTTAGTTTATTTTGTTTTCAATACGTATTCGGGTGATGATAATAATCATCATCTTTAGGGTTTTAAGATGTTTGATCACTCTTGAAGGGGAGACCTCTCCCTGGTTTCCTTCCACTTTCTTTTGTTCCTAGCTAAGCATGGCCACGTAGGACCAGGTTGGCTGTCGGGATTGTCTCTCCACTGAGGCTTTGGCCAACCTCTGTCTCTTTTTCCATTGTCTCGGTGTCCATTCTGTCACTCTATATGTCCACCTGTTGTCTGTCCATCTCGAAAGGTGACATGCCCATCTATGTTTTCCCATTCGTATGATAGTGATGATGTCATTTTTACCAGTTTGCTGTCTGATCCAGGTGTTTCTGTTTCTACGAACTTTTTCTATCATAGACAATACATTACACAAAATCACGATTTATACATTTTCTTTCAGACAAAGGGGCACTTTGCCACTGAGACGTAAGGGGCTACTGTGAATTTGAGACCATACCTACAGGGACATCCTAAGTGGGGTATTGTGCAGCGAGATGTTTGTTCACATTACTTTTAAATTTCTGCATGTTGGTACAATCAAGGAAACAGGGAGCAGGGAGGGAATTCCAAAGGCTGGAAGGTCGAGCAAGCATACGACATGCAACAAGATTTAGTTTCAATTGACAGCTTAGGGACTCCTTGAAAAAAAGGTTAATTTGTAGTAAGTCTGTGGCCTTATCGTGACACCGAACGTGCTGAGAAAATTACCTAGTGTCAGTAAAGATCACAATAGCTCATGTCAACGATTAATTGGAACACAAGTTGCTGTTTTATTCATAGCTGGTAGGAAGTGAGAGGTTTTACATGGTCACGCATTAAGTACTGACCAGACTCAACATTGATCTTTTTTCTTTTCTTTTTCCCTCTGCAGCTGAAATAATGAAAGCCATAAAAAAAGAACAACAAATAACTCCATTTTTTTGCTCTGGGATTCGGTTTACTTTTCAAAGTAAAATGCATATAACTCAACTGTCTCCGAAATGATTTTTCCTCTTCTTCTTCTTACTTACCTGACCATCCACTCTTCCCGCCTGCACTTGATGCATTCACTCCCGCTACTTACCTCCTATTCTTTCCCCACCCTTCATCCTCTCTCCTATTTCTCTCCATCTTCTCACATACTTCATCCCTCCACATGTAACTTCCACTTACATTTCCCCCCACCCCATCTTCGCCTTACATCCTTTCTCCTACCATTTTTATTTTTAACTTAGTTCACCCCAAACAAGGCAGGTCACCACTGTAGACATAAGGGGTTATGAAAAATTAGGGTGAAAGTTTAGGGGGTCATCCTAAATTGGAAGCTGCGCAGCGACATGCTTGTTCACATTTGTTTTAAATTTCTGCATGTCTGTACAGTCGAGGAAACAGAGAGCAGGGAGAGAGTTCCAAATACCGGTAGGCTATTAGAGTAGAAGGCTCTCCGGAATCTGGGGACCTCCACAGTGAATGGATGAGATTTAGCTGATTTAAGGACCCTGCCATAGATGGGTCCTTCCGCTAGTAGTAATAAAATCAATTTTACATTTGAAGAAATTTTTTTTTAAATGCATTGAGTGAAACATGTTCTTCACAAACCCAAAAACGATGAGAATGTTGATAAAAAAAAAGAAAGATCTGACGTAACCGAATAATCTTTTAATTGTTGAGATTATTTTTCCTTATTATTGTTGTTTTTGTTGTTTTACTATTAAGGGTGAGGGTGGGGGTCGCCTTTCATAGATTCACCTTCTGGACATAAATCAGTTATGTAACGAAAAGATTAACTTGCACGCACTGTCTACAATCTAATGGAGATTTGGTATCTGTCTGTCTGAAGATAAAACTATACTATTACTTCTATTACTAATGGAGATTTGGTATCTGTCTGTCTGAAGCCGAAATTATACTATTACTTCTATTACTAATGGAGATTTGGTATCTGTCTGTCTGAAGCCGAAATTATACTATTACTTCTATTACTAATGGAGATTTGGTATCTGTCTGTCTGAAGCCGAAATTATACTATTACTTCTATTACTAATGGAGATTTGGTATCTGTCTGTCTGAAGCCGAAATTATACTATTACTTCTATTACTAATGGAGATTTGGTATCTGTCTGTCTGAAGCCGAAATTATACTATTACTTCTATTACTAATGGAGATTTGGTATCTGTCTGTCTGAAGCCGAAATTATACTATTACTTCTATTACTAATGGAGATTTGGTATCTGTCTGTCTGAAGCCGAAATTATACTATTACTTCTATTACTAATGGAGATTTAGTATCTGTCTGTCTGAAGCCGAAATTATACTATTACTTCTATTACTAATGGAGATTTGGTATCTGTCTGTCTGAAGCCGAAATTATACTATTACTTCTATTACTAATGGAGATTTGGTATCTGTCTGTCTGAAGCCGAAATTATACTATTAATTCTATTACTAATGGAGATTTGGTATCTGTCTGTCTGAAGCCGAAATTATACTATTACTTCTATTACTAATGGAGATTTGGTATCTGTCTGTCTAAAGCCGAAATTATACTATTACTTCTAATACTAATGGAGATTTGGTATCTGTCTGTCTGAAGCCGAAATTATACTATTACTTCTATTACTGATGGAGATTTGGTATCTGTCTGTCTGAAGCCGAAATTATACTATTACTTCTAATACTAATGGAGATTTGGTATCTGTCTGTCTGAAGCCGAAATTATACTATTACTTCTAATACTAATGGAGATTTGGTATCTGTCTGTCTGAAGCCGAAATTATACTATTACTTCTATTACTGATGGAGATTTGGTATCTGTCTGTCTGAAGCCGAAATTATACTATTACTTCTATTACTAATGGAGATTTGGTATCTGTCTGTCTGAAGCCGAAATTATACTATTACTTCTATTACTAATGGAGATTTGGTATCTGTCTGTCTGAAGCCGAAATTATACTATTACTTCTATTACTAATGGAGATTTGGTATCTGTCTGTCTGAAGCCGAAATTATACTATTACTTCTATTACTAATGGAGATTTGGTATCTGTCTGTCTGAAGCCGAAATTATACTATTACTTCTATTACTAATGGAGATTTGGTATCTGTCTGTCTGAAGCCGAAATTATACTATTACTTCTATTACTAATGGAGATTTGGTATCTGTCTGTCTGAAGCCGAAATTATACTATTACTTCTATTACTAATGGAGATTTAGTATCTGTCTGTCTGAAGCCGAAATTATACTATTACTTCTATTACTAATGGAGATTTGGTATCTGTCTGTCTGAAGCCGAAATTATACTATTACTTCTATTACTAATGGAGATTTGGTATCTGTCTGTCTAAAGCCGAAATTATACTATTACTTCTAATACTAATGGAGATTTGGTATCTGTCTGTCTGAAGCCGAAATTATACTATTACTTCTATTACTAATGGAGATTTGGTATCTGTCTGTCTAAAGCCGAAATTATACTATTACTTCTAATACTAATGGAGATTTGGTATCTGTCTGTCTGAAGCCGAAATTATACTATTACTTCTAATACTAATGGAGATTTGGTATCTGTCTGTCTGAAGCCGAAATTATACTATTACTTCTATTACTGATGGAGATTTGGTATCTGTCTGTCTGAAGCCGAAATTATACTATTACTTCTAATACTAATGGAGATTTAGTATCTGTCTGTCTGAAGCCGAAATTATACTATTACTTCTATTACTAATGGAGATTTGGTATCTGTCTGTCTGAAGCCGAAATTATACTATTACTTCTATTACTAATGGAGATTTGGTATCTGTCTGTCTGAAGCCGAAATTATACTATTACTTCTATTACTAATGGAGATTTGGTATCTGTCTGTCTGAAGCCGAAATTATACTATTACTTCTATTACTAATGGAGATTTGGTATCTGTCTGTCTGAAGCCGAAATTATACTATTACTTCTATTACTAATGGAGATTTGGTATCTGTCTGTCTGAAGCCGAAATTATACTATTACTTCTATTACTAATGGAGATTTAGTATCTGTCTGTCTGAAGCCGAAATTATACTATTACTTCTATTACTAATGGAGATTTGGTATCTGTCTGTCTGAAGCCGAAATTATACTATTACTTCTATTACTAATGGAGATTTGGTATCTGTCTGTCTGAAGCCGAAATTATACTATTAATTCTATTACTAATGGAGATTTGGTATCTGTCTGTCTGAAGCCGAAATTATACTATTACTTCTATTACTAATGGAGATTTGGTATCTGTCTGTCTAAAGCCGAAATTATACTATTACTTCTAATACTAATGGAGATTTGGTATCTGTCTGTCTGAAGCCGCAATTATACTATTACTTCTATTACTGATGGAGATTTGGTATCTGTCTGTCTGAAGCCGAAATTATACTATTACTTCTAATACTAATGGAGATTTGGTATCTGTCTGTCTGAAGCCGAAATTATACTATTACTTCTAATACTAATGGAGATTTGGTATCTGTCTGTCTGAAGCCGAAATTATACTATTACTTCTATTACTGATGGAGATTTGGTATCTGTCTGTCTGAAGCCGAAATTATACTATTACTTCTAATACTAATGGAGATTTGGTATCTGTCTGTCTGAAGCCGAAATTATACTATTACTTCTATTACTAATGGAGATTTGGTATCTGTCTGTCAGAAGCCGAAATTATACTATTACTTCTATTACTAATGGAGATTTGGTATCTGTCTGTCTGAAGCCGAAATTATACTATTACTTCTATTACTAATGGAGATTTGGTATCTGTCTGTCTGAAGCCGAAATTATACTATTACTTCTATTACTAATGGAGATTTAGTATCTGTCTGTCTGAAGCCGAAATTATACTATTACTTCTATTACTAATGGAGATTTGGTATCTGTCTGTCTGAAGCCGAAATTATACTATTACTTCTATTACTAATGGAGATTTGGTATCTGTCTGTCTAAAGCCGAAATTATACTATTACTTCTAATACTAATGGAGATTTGGTATCTGTCTGTCTGAAGCCGAAATTATACTATTACTTCTATTACTAATGGAGATTTGGTATCTGTCTGTCTAAAGCCGAAATTATACTATTACTTCTAATACTAATGGAGATTTGGTATCTGTCTGTCTGAAGCCGAAATTATACTATTACTTCTAATACTAATGGAGATTTGGTATCTGTCTGTCTGAAGCCGAAATTATACTATTACTTCTATTACTGATGGAGATTTGGTATCTGTCTGTCTGAAGCCGAAATTATACTATTACTTCTAATACTAATGGAGATTTAGTATCTGTCTGTCTGAAGCCGAAATTATACTATTACTTCTATTACTAATGGAGATTTGGTATCTGTCTGTCTGAAGCCGAAATTATACTATTACTTCTATTACTAATGGAGATTTGGTATCTGTCTGTCTGAAGCCGAAATTATACTATTACTTCTATTACTAATGGAGATTTGGTATCTGTCTGTCTGAAGCCGAAATTATACTATTACTTCTATTACTAATGGAGATTTGGTATCTGTCTGTCTGAAGCCGAAATTATACTATTACTTCTATTACTAATGGAGATTTGGTATCTGTCTGTCTGAAGCCGAAATTATACTATTACTTCTATTACTAATGGAGATTTAGTATCTGTCTGTCTGAAGCCGAAATTATACTATTACTTCTATTACTAATGGAGATTTGGTATCTGTCTGTCTGAAGCCGAAATTATACTATTACTTCTATTACTAATGGAGATTTGGTATCTGTCTGTCTGAAGCCGAAATTATACTATTAATTCTATTACTAATGGAGATTTGGTATCTGTCTGTCTGAAGCCGAAATTATACTATTACTTCTATTACTAATGGAGATTTGGTATCTGTCTGTCTAAAGCCGAAATTATACTATTACTTCTAATACTAATGGAGATTTGGTATCTGTCTGTCTGAAGCCGCAATTATACTATTACTTCTATTACTGATGGAGATTTGGTATCTGTCTGTCTGAAGCCGAAATTATACTATTACTTCTAATACTAATGGAGATTTGGTATCTGTCTGTCTGAAGCCGAAATTATACTATTACTTCTAATACTAATGGAGATTTGGTATCTGTCTGTCTGAAGCCGAAATTATACTATTACTTCTATTACTGATGGAGATTTGGTATCTGTCTGTCTGAAGCCGAAATTATACTATTACTTCTAATACTAATGGAGATTTGGTATCTGTCTGTCTGAAGCCGAAATTATACTATTACTTCTATTACTAATGGAGATTTGGTATCTGTCTGTCAGAAGCCGAAATTATACTATTACTTCTATTACTAATGGAGATTTGGTATCTGTCTGTCTGAAGCCGAAATTATACTATTACTTCTATTACTAATGGAGATTTGGTATCTGTCTGTCTGAAGCCGAAATTATACTATTACTTCTATTACTAATGGAGATTTGGTATCTGTCTGTCTGAAGCCGAAATTATACTATTACTTCTAATACTAATGGAGATTTGGTATCTGTCTGTCTGAAGCCGAAATTATACTATTACTTCTATTACTGATGGAGATTTGGTATCTGTCTGTCTGAAGCCGAAATTATACTATTACTTCTAATACTAATAGAGATTTGGTATCTGTCTGTCTGAAGCCGAAATTATACTATTACTTCTAATACTAATAGAGATTTGGTATCTGTCTGTCTGAAGCCGAAATTATACTATTACTTCTATTACTGATGGAGATTTGGTATCTGTCTGTCTGAAGCCGAAATTATACTATTACTTCTAATACTAATGGAGATTTGGTATCTGTCTGTCTGAAGCCGAAATTATACTATTACTTCTAATACTAATGGAGATTTGGTATCTGTCTGTCTGAAGCCGAAATTATACTATTACTTCTATTACTGATGGAGATTTGGTATATGTCTGTCTGAAGCCGAAATTATACTATTACTTCTATTACTGATGGAGATTTGGTATCTGTCTGTCTGAAGCCGAAATTATACTATTACTTCTATTACTGATGGAGATTTGGTATCTGTCTGTCTGAAGCCGAAATTATACTATTACTTCTAATACTAATAGAGATTTGGTATCTGTCTGTCTGAAGCCGAAATTATACTATTACTTCTATTACTGATGGAGATTTGGTATCTGTCTGTCTGAAGCCGAAATTATACTATTACTTCTAATACTAATGGAGATTTGGTATCTGTCTGTCTTAAGCCGAAATTATACTATTACTTCTAATACTAATGGAGATTTGGTATATGTCTGTCTGAAGCCGAAATTATACTATTACTTCTAATACTAATGGAGATTTGGTATCTGTCTGTCTGAAGCCGAAATTATACTATTACTTCTATTACTGATGGAGATTTGGTATCTGTCTGTCTGAAGCCGAAATTATACTATTACTTCTAATACTAATGGAGATTTGGTATCTGTCTGTCTTAAGCCGAAATTATACTATTACTTCTAATACTAATGGAGATTTGGTATATGTCTGTCTGAAGCCGAAATTATACTATTACTTCTAATACTAATGGAGATTTGGTATCTGTCTGTCTGAAGCCGAAATTATACTATTACTTCTATTACTGATGGAGATTTAGTATCTGTCTGTCTGAAGCCGAAATTATACTATTACTTCTATTACTAATGGAGATTTGGTATCTGTCTGTCTGAAGCCGAAATTATACTATTACTTCTATTACTAATGGAGATTTGGTATCTGTCTGTCTGAAGCCGAAATTATACTATTAATTCTATTACTAATGGAGATTTGGTATCTGTCTGTCTGAAGCCGAAATTATACTATTACTTCTATTACTAATGGAGATTTGGTATCTGTCTGTCTAAAGCCGAAATTATACTATTACTTCTAATACTAATGGAGATTTGGTATCTGTCTGTCTGAAGCCGCAATTATACTATTACTTCTATTACTGATGGAGATTTGGTATCTGTCTGTCTGAAGCCGAAATTATACTATTACTTCTAATACTAATGGAGATTTGGTATCTGTCTGTCTGAAGCCGAAATTATACTATTACTTCTAATACTAATGGAGATTTGGTATCTGTCTGTCTGAAGCCGAAATTATACTATTACTTCTATTACTGATGGAGATTTGGTATCTGTCTGTCTGAAGCCGAAATTATACTATTACTTCTAATACTAATGGAGATTTGGTATCTGTCTGTCTGAAGCCGAAATTATACTATTACTTCTATTACTAATGGAGATTTGGTATCTGTCTGTCAGAAGCCGAAATTATACTATTACTTCTATTACTAATGGAGATTTGGTATCTGTCTGTCTGAAGCCGAAATTATACTATTACTTCTATTACTAATGGAGATTTGGTATCTGTCTGTCTGAAGCCGAAATTATACTATTACTTCTATTACTAATGGAGATTTGGTATCTGTCTGTCTGAAGCCGAAATTATACTATTACTTCTAATACTAATGGAGATTTGGTATCTGTCTGTCTGAAGCCGAAATTATACTATTACTTCTATTACTGATGGAGATTTGGTATCTGTCTGTCTGAAGCCGAAATTATACTATTACTTCTAATACTAATAGAGATTTGGTATCTGTCTGTCTGAAGCCGAAATTATACTATTACTTCTATTACTGATGGAGATTTGGTATCTGTCTGTCTGAAGCCGAAATTATACTATTACTTCTAATACTAATAGAGATTTGGTATCTGTCTGTCTGAAGCCGAAATTATACTATTACTTCTATTACTGATGGAGATTTGGTATCTGTCTGTCTGAAGCCGAAATTATACTATTACTTCTAATACTAATGGAGATTTGGTATCTGTCTGTCTGAATCCGAAATTATACTATTACTTCTAATACTAATGGAGATTTGGTATCTGTCTGTCTGAAGCCGAAATTATACTATTACTTCTATTACTGATGGAGATTTGGTATATGTCTGTCTGAAGCCGAAATTATACTATTACTTCTAATACTAATGGAGATTTGGTATCTGTCTGTCTGAAGCCGAAATTATACTATTACTTCTATTACTGATGGAGATTTGGTATCTGTCTGTCTGAAGCCGAAATTATACTATTACTTCTAATACTAATAGAGATTTGGTATCTGTCTGTCTGAAGCCGAAATTATACTATTACTTCTATTACTGATGGAGATTTGGTATCTGTCTGTCTGAAGCCGAAATTATACTATTACTTCTAATACTAATGGAGATTTGGTATCTGTCTGTCTTAAGCCGAAATTATGCTATTACTTCTAATACTAATGGAGATTTGGTATATGTCTGTCTGAAGCCGAAATTATACTATTACTTCTAATACTAATGGAGATTTGGTATCTGTCTGTCTGAAGCCGAAATTATACTATTACTTCTATTACTGATGGAGATTTGGTATCTGTCTGTCTGAAGCCGAAATTATACTATTACTTCTAATACTAATGGAGATTTGGTATCTGTCTGTCTTAAGCCGAAATTATACTATTACTTCTATTACTGATGGAGATTTGGTATCTGTCTGTCTTAAGCCGAAATTATACTATTACTTCTATTATTAATAGAGATTTGGTATCTGTCTGTCTGAAGCCGAAATTATACTATTACTTCTAATACTAATGGAGATTTGGTATCTGTCTGTCTGAAGCCGAAATTATACTATTACTTCTATTACTGATGGAGATTTGGTATCTGTCTGTCTGAAGCCGAAATTATACTATTACTTCTATTACTAATGGAGATTTGGTATCTGTCTGTCTGAAGCCGAAATTATACTATTACTTCTAATACTAATGGAGATTTGGTATCTGTCTGTCTGAAGCCGAAATTATACTATTACTTCTATTACTAATGGAGATTTTGTATCTGTCTGTCTGAAGCCGAAATTATACTATTACTTCTATTACTGATGGAGATTTGGTATCTGTCTGTCTGAAGCCGAAATTATACTATTACTTCTATTACTAATGGAGATTTGGTATCTGTCTGTCTGAAGCCAAAACTATACTATTACTTCTATTACTAATGGAGATTTGGTATCTGTCTGTCTGAAGCCGAAATTATACTATTACTTCTATTACTAATGGAGATTTGGTATCTGTCTGTCTGAAGCCGAAATTATACTATTACTTCTATTACTAATGGAGATTTGGTATCTGTCTGTCTGAAGCCGAAATTATACTATTACTTCTATTACTAATGGAGATTTGGTATCTGTCTGTCTGAAGCCGAAATTATACTATTACTTCTATTACTAATGGAGATTTGGTATCTGTCTGTCTGAAGCCAAAACTATACTATTACTTCTATTACTAATGGAGATTTGGTATCTGTCTGTCTGAAGTCGAAATTATACTATTACTTCTATTACTAATGGAGATTTGGTATCTGTCTGTCTGAAGCCGAAATTATACTATTACTTCTATTACTAATGGAGATTTGGTATCTGTCTGTCTGAAGCCGAAATTATACTATTACTTCTATTACTAATGGAGATTTGGTATCTGTGTGTCTGAAGTCGAAATTATACTATTACTTCTATTACTAATGGAGATTTGGTATCTGTCTGTCTGAAGCCGAAATTATACTATTACTTCTATTACTAATGGAGATTTGGTATCTGTGTGTCTGAAGTCGAAACTATACTATTACTTCTATTACTAATGGAGATTTGGTATCTGTGTGTCTGAAGTCGAAATTATACTATTACTTCTATTACTAATGGAGATTTGGTATCTGTCTGTCTGAAGCCGAAATTATACTATTACTTCTATTACTAATGGAGATTTGGTATCTGTCTGTCTGAAGCCGAAATTATACTATTACTTCTATTACTAATGGAGATTTGGTATCTGTGTGTCTGAAGTCGAAATTATACTATTACTTCTATTACTAATGGAGATTTGGTATCTGTGTGTCTGAAGTCGAAATTATACTATTACTTCTATTACTAATGGAGATTTGGTATCTGTGTGTCTGAAGTCGAAATTATACTATTACGCTTATTACTAATGGAGATTTGGTATCTGTGTGTCTGAAGTCGAAATTATACTATTACTTCTATTACTAATGGAGATTTGGTATCTGTGTGTCTGAAGTCGAAATTATACTATTACTTCTATTACTAATGGTGATTTGGTATCTGTCTGTCTGAAGCCGAAATTATACTATTACTTCTATTACTAATGGAGATTTGGTATCTGTGTGTCTGAAGTCGAAATTATACTATTACTTCTATTACTAATGGAGATTTGGTATCTGTGTGTCTGAAGTCGAAATTATACTATTACTTCTATTACTAATGGAGATTTGGTATCTGTGTGTCTGAAGTCGAAATTATACTATTACGCTTATTACTAATGGAGATTTGGTATCTGTGTGTCTGAAGTCGAAATTATACTATTACTTCTATTACTAATGGAGATTTGGTATCTGTGTGTCTGAAGTCGAAATTATACTATTACTTCTATTACTAATGGTGATTTGGTATCTGTCTGCCTTCCTTACTAACCCACACTTTTTCACCGCCATTGACAATAAATATACATCATTAATTTTTCGTATATCAGGTGTGTCGTCATTTTTGTATGAACTGCAGAAATACTACATTTAAGTAAAATCGAAAGTTTTCAGGTAAATTTGTGTCATTCGTTCGAGAATATTTCTGAACCTCTAAATTTTTCCATAATTATATTTTTATGTCCTTAAGAAAAATTTATAAGTCATCCGATTGCAAACATGAGCACAATTATGCACATAAACTCTCTCACTAACCAAACAGGCACGCTAATATACACACATTGTGTATCAGTTTATGGTAGCAAGAGGTATCGATTGTAAAATAGTCAACTTACATGGAAATAATGTTAGAGTAGAGAGAGACTAGCAACTTGGCATGGTATATTATGGCAGGCAAATTGTATGCGATATATTATAGTAGGAAACTTGGTACATGATATTATAGCAGGCAACTTCGTATGACTTGTGATTGTAGACAAGTTGATATGAGATGTGATGGCAGGCAATTTGGTATGAGATATAGTAGGCAACTCGGTATAACATTTTATGGCAGGCAACTTAGTATATGATTATATGGTAGGCAACTTAGTATGCAATTTTATAGCAGGCAACTTGGTATATGATATTATAGCAGGCAACTTGGTATGAAATTTTATAGCTGGCAACTTGGTATATGATATTATAGCAGGCAACTTGGTATGAAATTTTATAGCAGGCAACTTGGTATATGATATTATAGTAAGCAACTTTGTATGACTTGTGACTGTAGACAACTTGATATGAGATGTGATGGAAGGCAACTTGGTATGTGATATTATAGCAGGCAACATGGTATGTGATATGATAGCAGGCAACTTGGTATGACTTGTGATTGTAGACAACTTGATATGAGATGTGATGGCAGGCAACTTGGTATGTGATATTATTACAGGCAACATGGTATGTGATATGATAGCAGGCAACTTGGTATATGATTATATGGTAGGCAACTTGGTATGATATTTTATAGCAGGCAACTTGCTATCTGATATCATGGCAGGCAGCTTGGTACATGATATTATAGCAGCCAACTTGGTATGACTTACGATTGTAGACAACTTGATATGAGATGTGATGGCAGGCAACTTGATATGAGATATAGTTGGCAACTCGGTATAACATTTTATGGCAGGCAACATGGTATGTGATTATATGGCGGGCAACTTTGGATGAGATTTTATGGCAGGCAACTTTAAAATTGCATAAAAGCTTATGGATGTGGTCACGCTAAAAAAAAACTACAGACATTTTGGAGTGGGAGAAAAAATCGTTTTGATATTTCCGTTTCTTTGTATCTTTCGACTTTCATTGATTAAGTGAGTGATTTGCCAATAAAACATATCGGCTGATATTTTTAAAAACAAATCCATTGTTTCTTAGTCAGTCAGGTCTTTTTCCCAGAAGAAGGAGGAGTCTGGGCTGAACAGCCAAAATCATGTGATATTCCTGCTTGCGGATTTTGTCCAATTAAAAGAAAGGAATTTTTTTTTCTGTAATTCACCCTAAAATGGGCACGTTGCCACTGAGACGTTAGGGGTTAGTGCGAATTAGGGGTCATACCTACAGTGAGTTGAGCAGAAAGATGTTTGTTCACATTACATTTAAATTTTTGCATGTTGGTACAGTCGGGGAAACAGGGGGATAAAGATGGGAATTCCAAAGGCTAGCAGTTCGAGGAAAGAAGCTATTGGAGTAAAAAAAAAAGGCTTTCAGCTTCTGGAGACCTTTACAGTGAAGGGGTGGGATTTTGCTGATTGTTGGGTCGGTCGGGGTATTTACGTCGAGGTGGTACAAGTGCAGCAAGTTCATCGGAGCACATTCCGTGGAAGTACTTGTAAAACAAATGCAAGGATGCAATATTGCGGCAATGAGACAAGGGATGGTTACGTAGATACTGTGAGACCTATTAGATTAGAGACCAAGATTTTCTGGACCGAGAGGCTAGTGGTTAGTACACCAGCCAAAATATAACAACAATACTCCATTCAATGGCGAATGGTGGCTTTGTAGATATATAGGATACTGGCAGGTGACAAATATTTTCTAGCACGGTAGAGGGAGGCTATCTTCCTTGGCAGCAGTCTTGGCAATGTCTTCTATGTATTTGTTCCAATTCATGTTACCTGTAAATGTTAGGCCTAGTAGTTCGAATGTTGGACTCTCAGGTTGGGTGCTATTAGTCATGGCAATCGGTTGTTGAAAACGGTTTCTTATAATTGTTTAAGAAAAAGAGCTTTGTCTTAGTAGCATTAAACGTTACCATCCATTTTTTCTTCATTCAACTATAGACTGGGGGTCATTTCCTAAAGATTCAGCCATTGCCGTGGATATGTATGTGTTCGTTTTTCCTACACGTCGAGAATAGAGTGTGGTGTCATTAGCAAGTATAACCATCTCGAACACAATTGCATCACGGAGATCGTTTATGAAAATCTTAATCGCCATTTTCTTTTTATTAGCGTTAGTGTGTGTTGTTAAAAAGAAAAACATTGTAATTCCCTTTAAATTCTTGGCAAATACAATTATTCTTGTTTAGACGCATCCAGGATAGTTGAACAAATGGCAAAGATAAATATGGATATTGTTGGAGAGAAGTGCATTCGAAATGACAACGGAGTGTTAGCAACAAACTTTTTTTAAATCCCACAAGATAACTTTATATGTTATATATAGTTAAATTTTTTTTGAATCCCACAAGATAACTTTATATGTTCTATATAGTTAAACTTTTTTTGAATCCCACAAGATAACTTTATATGTTATATATAGTTAACTTTTTTTTGAATCCTACAAGATAACTTTATATGTTATATATAGTTAAATTTCATAAAATGTTTATTCCAAGAGCCTCGATTAAATTATGATGACGATGGTGGTGGTGGTGATGATGATGATGATGATGATGATGATGATGATGATGATGATGATGATGATGATGATGATGATGATGATGATGATGATGATGATGATGATGATGATGATGATGATGATGATGATGATGATGATGATGATGATGATGATGATGATTTTTTTTTTTTTATAGATTTGATTTTAGTGTTTTGAACTAAGTTGGCCTTCAAATTATTTTATTTTTTGCGCAAAAATCTTTTCTAGAAGTGGGGGGGTGATATCGTTTTCGTATTAAAACTTGTAAACAGACCTCTTCATGATTTTAAAAGCGTAGACGAACTCACGTAACCCTGAATGGGCACTGAATTTGGGAGATTGGTGGGGTTGTGTGTTGGGATGTCTATCTTTCAAGATCGCTTTTCCTATGAGCATTACTTGGGGGGGGGCGATTGAATAGTCGTAAACTAGAATTTTGTTTATTGTCGATAATAAAAAATTCCTCCCATTTTTTTTTATTTTTTATAAATATCTAAATAAGCCAATTTAATCCGTTAACAAGGCATATTGCCGCTAAGGAGATTTAAGGGGTTGTTGTGATTAGGGAGCTGTGCAGCAAGATGTTTGTTTAGATTTCATTTCAATTTCTACATGTTGGCACGGGCAGAGTAATAGGGAGCAGGGAGGGAATTCCAAAGACAAGTGGTCCAAGGAAAGAAGCTATTGGAGTAGAAAGTTATGGCAACAGATATGTCCTAAGATGGGGAGGTACTGCTGTCATATATGGGGAGGTACTGCTGTCATATATGGGGAGGTACTGCTGTCATATATGGGGAGGTACTGCTGTCATATATGGGGAGGTACTGCTCGGAGCACTATTTCTTGCCTTGACAGAGTACAAAACCGATTTCACAATCTAGTGGGGGATGATCTATTCTCTCTACTCTATCGTTATGTTCATGGTAGGTGCTCGACTGAGCTCCAATCCCTGTACCCCCTCACCATAAAAACATTCACAGCAAGAACTCGTCTCTCTACAACCATAGTAATGAATTTTCCTTTCTCCCTCTCTGTACCAAAAATAAAACGGAACTTTCATGAACAAAGAACATCCTATCTGTGGAACAAATACCACAATGCTGCTTCCCAATCGACTACAACATGATCGTCTTCAAGTCTAATGTAAACAAATACTTGTTGAGCTGTCCTCTTGGATAATCAATTCTTCTTAAGTAATCTTCTACCCTTTCTATCCATTGTATCCAATCCTCTCATGGTGTTGTTCATCGTCCGACTGAAAATCTCTTTAGCCCTTATCTTCGTGTGCCCCCCCCCCCGGGTTTTAATAAGTGTTGACTAATTAGTAAAAAAGAAAAGAAAAAAGCACAATAAATCACAAAAAAGCACAATAAATCACACAAAAAGTACAATAAATCACAAAAAAGCACAATAAATCTTGAAAAAAGGCACAATAAATCACAAAAAAGTGCAATAAATCACAAAAAAGCACAATAAATCACAAAAAAGCGCAATAAATCTTGAAAAAAGGCACAATAAATCACACAAAAAGCACAATAAATCACAAAAAAGCACAATAAATCTTGAAAAAAGGCACAATAAATCATAAAAAGCACACTAAATCACAAAAAGCACAATAAATCACAAAAAGCACAATACATCTTGAAAAAAGGCGCAATAAATCACAAAAAAGCACAATAAATCACAAAAAAGCACAATAAATCACACCAAAAGCCCAATAAATCACAAAAAAGCACAATAAATCTTGAAAAAAGCCACAATAAATCACAAAAAAGTGCAATGAATCAGAAAAAAAGCACAATAAATCACAAAAAAGCACAATAAATCACAAAAAAGCACAATAAATCACACCAAAAGCACAATAAATCACAAAAAAAGCACAATAAATCTTGAAAAAAGCCACAATAAATCACAAAAAAGTGCAATGAATCAGAAAAAAAGCACAATAAATCACAAAAAAAGCACAATAAATCACAAAAAAAAGCACAATAAATCTTGGAAAAAAACAAACTTTTCTTATTGAAAAATAAAATAAGATAGGGGGGATAATTTTGTTAATGTGGGGTGTCATAGGTTGCACAAAATATATCAGTTATCAAATAAATAAATTGCATGAATGTCTTTCTCATCCTGTTACATAATGTGGGGACGATTTGAATGGAATAGTTTGAGTGACACCTAAGGGTCTAAGGTGACCCCAGACGGAAATTACAAAACCACATGATTTCTGGATAAAGATTTTCTGGTAAGATTTCAAGAAGGAAAGACGTCTCTAAGGGGCTGTCCCCAATGGGGTGCGGACATACACAATGTAACTAGATGTAGCGAGACGAGCTATCTGTCTCTCTCACGCATACAAGTAATCCGTCGCTCTGATGTTTTCTGTGGCTGTCTCTCTTTTTAAATAAAATATTTTTTAATAAATCAACATTGGCGTCCGAGTGGTTTTAAAGGTGAGAGGTGACAACCCAGATGGAAGTTGATGAAACCAGGTGACTTCCGGTCGGAGATTTTCGATCTCTTTGCCTGGCGAGACTTCAAGTAGAAAAGACTTTCTTGAGTGATGTCACCAATTTAGGGAGGGTGGGGGTGTAGGATCAGCATGCACAGTGTGACTGGGTGTAGCGAGACGAGCTATCCGTCTATATATCTGTCTGTCTTTTTTCTCTCTCTCTCATATGTACAAGTAAGCCGTCGCTCTGATGTTTTTGTGACTGTGTCTCTTTTTAAATTAACCTTTTTTATAAACATCGGCGTCCGAGTGGGATTATCAGTGGACGAAAAGAACTTGGGTTCACGACGACGATAACACATGTGTATAATTGTTTTATACACCCCTAGATAAGTGAAAATATAACAATCCGCTCACATCTACCTCATTTTTCTGTCTGCCTCACTGTCGTCATATCTCGTCAGGTGGGTCAACTCATTTAAATTATAGACATCTACAAAAAGACACAATTCTGAGCATGCGCTTTTTCCCTTATTGTAAATGGCTGCTTGACAAGCAAAACATCACGATCGCTTTGAATTTGATAGGTGCTCATCTCTATTCTCACACTCTTCCCCCCTAACCCTAACCCTTACCCTAACCCTAACCCTAGCTCTACATCTAATCCTAACCCCCCTAATTGTACAAGAGACAGGAAAGGGAGGTGAGTTTTTTTGGTCGTTTTTCATTTTTTTTTTCTTTATCCCAAACAACGTATATTGCTATTGAAACATAAGGGGATATAGTGATAGAGGACAGATTTATAAGGGAGGAAACCTGGGTACAGAGTTTACCAGCGAGATGTTTGTTCATATTGTTGAATCATGGGTGAGTAAGTTTGCTGGTATAGATTTTAACACAGATGATTGAGTGCGTGTCCACGTGACCTTTCTGTGTGCGGAACAAAAGAACTCAAAAGAGTGTATTGAGAATAACCCGTCACCAGTGGCAGAGTTAACAGGTGGGGTTAGAGCAAGGGGCGGCTGGAAACGGATGTGGCGTCACGTGAGACAAAGGTGAAAAGGAACGGAGATGTTGAATCACACAATGGTTTCGTAGCTCGACAGGGAAGGGAAGAGAGATTTTTTTTCTCCTTTATCTCAAACAACGTGTATTGCTATTGAAACGTAAGGGGCTACTGGGATAGGGGCCAGATTTATAGAAGGAAACCTGGGTACGGAATTTAGCAGCAAGATGTTTGTTCATATTGTTGGAGTTAGGGTTAGTATGTGTACTTCTTAGGATATATTTGAGAATGAAAGAGAATACTGGTTAGCTGAAACGACATCGGAGATTATTTACTATTGTTTTATTTGTATTGTGTTGGCTAAAAAGTTCGTTCGTTTTTTTGAATGCCATCTTTCCGGCCTACATTCGTTTTATATTCCTATTCTTCAAATCCTGTATTTGGGTTAGCGATTATGTTGACGTCAGTGTATAATAAGCCTCCGAGCAGAGAAGTTCTTACATTTTTGCTTGTATTTCAGGCCTTGAAATAGAAGATCAAGCAGAGCACTACCGACATCTGATGCTTTTTTACTACAGAAAACGAAAAAAAGCAACAGAAACCTGCATAAAGATATGTGATGCGTATGGAGAGAATGCTATTACAGAATGGATGTTCCAGAAACGGTTGGTTCGATTCCGAAAAGGAGATTTTCCAGTGAGAGATGCTCCTCGCTCTGGCCGGCCAAAGATGATCAACAATGACCAAGTGAAAGCCGTAGTTGAACAAGATTGCCGTTTGACAACCAGACAAATCGCAGAAATTCTCAAGATTACAAAATCGAGTGCGGAAAATGAATTGCATGAACTTGGTTATGTTTCTAAACTTAATGCTTGGGTTAATCCTTCTTAAAAAAACAACAAACTTTTGGGTCAACTAAATATTATTACACGGACTACTATCTTTGTTTCAATTCAAAAAACGGGACAATGTTTGTTTTATACCGTCGCATAAATATTATTAATTATTTATTTTTTGTAACTAGATTTCTGTTTTTGTTTTGGCTGGTCGTATAATTGTGACTCAATTACTTTGGGCAATTATTTGATTGGGTTTGCTGTACCTTCTACTTCGCCAATGGCTGACTTCATTCCACAGACGTTTAATGCACGGTTCTGGTAAACTCATTACATTTAATGTTGTGAGTTACTGGATAAGTACCAGATGAAATGCTCTTAAATGTTAACTATTTATCGAGGCCACTTTTCGAAAGTCATCAGCAATTTTATTGAACCGTTAATTAAATTCTTCAGCTTAATTCGTTTAGTTGGATTGACTCTAAATTGATTTACTTTTTCTTTTATTATTTCATTTGTCTCTATATAAAGTTGGCTATGTTTGTTTGTTTGTATGTATATTTGTATGTATATTTGTATGTTTGTATGTTTGTATGTATATTTGTATGTTTGTATGTATGTTTGTATGTTTGTATGTTTGTATGTATGTTTGTATGTATATTTGTATGTTTGTATGTATATTTGTATATTTGTATGTTTGTATGTTTGTATGTATGTTTGTATGTATATTTGTATGTTTGTATGTTTGTATGCTTGTTAGTATGTATGCTTGTTTGTATGTTTGTATGCTTGTTTGTATGTATGTTTGTATGTTTGTATGTTTGTTTGTATGTATGTTTGTATGTATATTTGTATGTTTGTATGTTTGTATGCTTGTTAGTATGTATGTTTGTATGTTTGTATGTTTGTATGTTTGTATATGTGTATGCTTGTTTGTATGTTTGTATGTATGTTTGTATGTATGTTTGTATGATTGTTTGTATGTATGTTTGTATGTTTGTATATGTGTATGCTTGTTTGTATGTTTGTATGTTTGTATGTTTGTATGTATGTTTGTATGTTTGTATGTTTGTATGTTTGTATGTTTGTATGTATGTTTGTATGTATGTTTGTATGTTTGTATGTTTGTTTGTATGTATGTTTGTATGTTTGTATGTATGTATGTTTGTATGTTTGTATGTTTGTATATATGTTTGTATGTTTGTAGATGTGTATGTTTGTATATGTGTATGTTTCTATGTATGTTTGTTTGTATGTTTGTATGTGTGTATATTTGTATATGTGTATGTATGTATGTTTGTATGTTTGTACGTTAATTATAGGATGATCACCTTTGTAGAGATGTCAACAATTTTACTCTTCACACAAAATCTTACAGATAAGATAACTAAATACAATACATACACATACATGTATATATAAACACACATATATAAACACACATATATAAACACACATATATAAAGAAAACAAAATGACACAATACTGGTCAACTCTGATGATGGAATTTTATTCCGAAATAAATAAGATTAAAGTAAAAAAAAGAAAATAATGGATTAATCTTGCATTGATAATGGCTTATATTTTCAATTTATATATATATATATATATATATATATATATATATATATATATATATATATATATATATATATATATATATATATATATATGTATGTATGTATGTATAAAATATGAAACTAAAAGTATACTTTTAGTGGATAGAACCTATAGTGAAATGGTTTAAGCTCAATATACGAGATATAGCAATTATAAAGATAAATGAAAGAAGAGGGATAAACATGTACGAATGACAAATTTATTTCAACTTCGATTGTTCAATGCAAGGAGTACTCGGTAAAAACATGTTTATTTTTCTTTCCTTGAGCCAAGGATTTTCAAAGATTAAAATCTTAGCATCAGAGGAATTACATAGATGGATAAGTTGGCAGTGGATAAGCCAAAATTCAAAATTTGAAAAAATATTAAGTAATGAATAGTGAGAGTGTGCGTGTAAAAAAATATGCGGTCTGTCCAGTTGGTGAATGTCCGTTGATAAGGTGTCCAATGAAAGGAGATTTAAAGATGGAAAAAAGGGTTTTTCTTGCATTGAACAATCGAAGTTGAAATAAATTTGTCATTCGTACATGTTTATCCCTCTTCTTTTATTTAACTTTATATATATATATATAAGTGCAGATTAGTCGTCCGAGGCTATAGCAATGTGGTGTGGTTGCCGTAAGATGGAAAAGTGAAAAGAAAGAAATGCAGGCGATGATCTGACACCGGTTTTTCACGTTTTTCTTCGACCCATTCGGTCTTTTATTGTTGTCTTCTGATAATGAAAGTTGTTCTTTCGAAAATTTAAGATTACCCTTTGCCGAACTGTTACTTACCGAACAGTATTTACTATTTGGTATTTAATCAGTTTTCGTGAAATTATTAATAAATCGTTTTGAGTTTCACTTTCTCCCTGCGTTTATTTCTTTTCACTTTTCCATCTTACGGCAACCACATCGCATTGCTATAGCCTCGGACGACTAATCTGCACTTACATTTACCAGCAATGCTTCAAGCAAACTACAATCTCCTTTTATATATATATATATATATATATATATATATATATATATATATATATATATATATAAATTGAATATCCAGTTTAGCAGCAAATCCTAGAAATATATACCAGAAAGACCTGTTGGAAATAAGTCATAGACCATCAACTATGACTAGGCAATCCTTACAGCTATTTACTTTTAAAGCGGAACTGTTAAACCTGACATAGTGATAGGGGACAAGAGGAAGAGTGTAGCAACCCTAGTTGAAGTCAGTGTCCCTAATGACTTAAACACAGCTGAGAGGGAGAAGATAACTTGATATCAAGGTCTTATCTACGACATGAAAAGAAACTGGAATCTTAGGAAGATCTCCATCATACCAGTAATCATAGCTGCAAACGGAATTTCAAAAAATACCTGGTGAATCTAGCCGGTGAACCAAGTTCAAAAGCGATCTTAATAATTGCGCTTAAAGGGCGGTTAGATTCCTAAAAGATCTCTCAGTTGGATTTTCTAGAATAGTGGATGAATGTCTGGCATCCAGTAGGATGCCCCATCCCCAGCAAAAACAAAATGATAAGAAAATTGAAAAAGAAAAATAAGTAGTGCTCGATAGGTCTTAAGAAAGACAAAAAGCATGAAATGCAGAGAAAGAAAGGGGTCATATCTTTATTTATATAAAGTTAGGTGTGTTATTATTATTTATCAAAACTGTGTTCTGCCGCTATATATATATATATATATATATATATATATATATATATATAGAGAGAGAGAGAGAGAGAGAGAGAGAGAGAGAGAGAGATCATTTGCCTTTTTCTATGGTCCAGGAAGTTATCAATAATGGCCAGCTTTTCTCTTTTCAATTCCATTTAAGTGCGTTTGGATTTACTTATATTTGAACATTCTCTCCATACTTCCCCTACGCAAAAGCTTTTTTTCACTTTCTACAATTTCTCCTATTCATTGGACATCTTTTCAACGGACAATTACCACCCGGACAAACCACATATCTTTTTTATGGAACTTTTCTTTCACTACATTTTTTAATAATATTTTTCAAATATTTGAACTTTGGCTTTTTCGAAAGCCAACTTATCTATCTGTATTTCTCCTCTGATGATAAGATCTCGATCTTTGAAAAGCCTTGGCTTAAGGAAAGAATAATAATCACTAGTTTATTACTGAATACAATTATTATTATTATTAAAACTGTGTTCTTCAGCTACGGTAGTCAAATCACATCCCGTAGCTGCAATCAGTCCTCCATGCTAGTCCCAGGCCATCTGGCCTTGTCATGCGCAAGTTGTCATAGGCAATGAAGTTGTTTCACTTCACGTAGTGGTCCTAGTCCCGCTTGCTTGAGGTCAGCACGTAGTGTGCCCAGCAGATTTGTGCAGTGCCATCCTAGTCGCGTTTGGTAGGCTTGCGAGCCAGTAACGGCAAAGTCTAGTGCCCTAGGTATGTGTGTATGTTTATATATTTCCATGTATAGGATTCACTCCTAAACTAGTTAAGCGTTCATTATGAATTTTGGAACACAGCTGCTAGGCGTAAGGGTGGGTACGTATGTGTATGTAATAGGCCAGTTTTATCTTACTCCCACAAGTAAGATGTGACCCAAGGTCGGGTCGGGAAAGTGGGGTTTGAAAAGCCAGCGCTCGAGAAGGTGAGCACTTTGGCCATTAAAAATTGCCTGGGCAGCCCCGTTGGCATTCCCCGGTAGGGGCGCCTCAGGCAGTAAGCAATAAACTTACTCCTCCCCAAAGAGGGGAGGCGAAGCCTGAGAGGGTGGACCTCCTAGAACTGCACAGGACAGACCCATAGACCGGCGTAAATCAAGCCCCGAAGGCCAAGACAATACCAGTCTATGGGGTGCAGTATCCATCAGAACAGATACTACACTTTGATCTTAGCCAAAAGGCCAAGCCAATTCATGAGTAGCATACAAAGATTCGTAAGGTAGTTGCTTTTGATGTAAGCATGACACACAAAATCACACACGCTATTGTATTAATATGTGTCTTCCCGGTCGTCCCCTCCCTACCTCTCTTCCCCTTTCCCTCGAAATGTAGAAAAAAAATCTTAGAGGTTGGTTGGGATCGAACTATAAACCAGTCGGGCCGAAGTCAAAAATACTACGTCGCTAACCGTTGCGCCAAAGGGAAATACTTGAAAATGTTTCGAAAATTAGGCGAGTTGAATGTTTTTCAAAATCTAGGTGCGGCACGCATGCGCAGAGCTTTTGCCGGAAGCGTGACACACGAACACACACGCTATCGTATTAATATATAGAATTATTATTATACAGACATAGTACAACTATTACAACTACTTTCTTCAATCTTTCTTTAATCTTTAATCTTTAATCTTTCGTCTTTAATCTTTCGTTTTCTCCTGAAAAAAGTCTTTTCCCTTCTTCAATCTTTCTATTTTTTTTTCAATTCTTCCACATCAACTTTTCTCCATCTCTTCCTAAATTTGTCCTTCTTTTTTCTCAGTTTTTCTCCTTCTCCCTTCCACCGTCCCTCTTTTTCTTTGCTCTCTTCTTCTTCTTCTTCTTCTTCTTCTTCTTCTTCTTCTTCAATCCTCTCATCCTACTTTCTCGCTTTCCTTCTTCAATTCGTCTCTTTCTTCTCTCTTTTTCCCCTCGTTACTGTTCTTCTTCTTTCTCTTCTTCTTTTTCTTCTTCTTTTTCTTCTTCTTTTTCTTCTTCTTTTTCTTCTTCTTCTTCTTCTTCTTCGTATTCTTCTTCTTCTTCTTTCCTTTCTTTTTCTTCTTCTTCTTCTTCTTCTTCTTGTTCTTTTTTTCTTCTTCTTTTTCTTCTTCTTCTTCTTCTTCTTCTTCTCGTTCTTTTTTTCTTCTTCTTTTTCTTCTTCTTCTTTTTTTCTTCTTCTTCTTGTTCTTTTTCTTCTTCTTCTTCTTTTTTTCTTCTTCTTTTTCTTCTTCTTTCTTTCTTCTTCTTCTTGTTCTTTTTCGTTCTTCTTTTTCTTCTTCTTCTTCTCCTTCTTCTTCTTTTCTTCTTCTTCTTGTTCTTTTTTTCTTTCTTCTTTTTTTTTCTTCTTCTTCTTCTTCTTCTTCTTTTCTTCTTTTTCTTTTTCTTCTTCTTTTTTTCTTCTTCTTTTTCTTCTTCTTCTTCTTCTTCTTGTTCATTTTTCCTCTTCTTTTTCTTCTTCTTTTTTTTTCTTTTTCTTCCTCTTCTTCTTCTTCTTCTTATTATTATTATTATATAGTCATAGTATTACTATTACAACTACTCTCATACCTGTGCCCTATTTTCCAAAAGAAGCCCCCCCCTCGTTTCATTTCAGTTAATCTGAGATTAAAACACCTGATGCAATACGCAGGCATTTTCGTGTGTGTAGCTCTGTGTATATGAGAGAGAACCTGTGTCCTGTGAATGAAGCTCTGTGTGTATGTGTGTGCGTGTGTACGTATCTATGTGGTTGTATGTGTGTGCGTGTGTATGTCTCTGTGTGTGTGTGTGTGTCTCCATGAGTAATGATGCTTTCAATTTTTTCTGTTGTTTTGTTTTGTTTTGTTTTGTTTTGAATCCTTGCAAGACTTTACCTTGAGGGAAGAACCGGAAATCGTCGGCGACTGCTGAGTGCAATGCGTAATAATTATGTCATCTCCTGACTGAGTGTGTGCCTTGCCAGCCAAATCAAAATGCTCATCTTCAGGGTATTACAATGTGCACAGATATGCATAGTTGATAAAACATCTGCAAATAGTGCACATTGACGTGTGGCGCAACAGATAAAGTGCTAAGTAATAATCAGTTCTAAGTGAGAGTCTTCTGAAGACTGAAGATTCCATCCTCAGTCGGAGACGATACTACGCATATGATTACGAATTACTTAAGACTTCTACACGGTCATGGCTGACGGGACAAGAACAATATACCCTGTGGTTTAAAATATAAAGTTAAGTTCGAAATTCCGTACAGATACCTGAGTTCAACATAAAGATTCCCGAGGTCGATAACACACACACTTGAAGAAGGTCGAAGGTCACATCGGCCAAAACACTGTAAGAATAACATCCAAGATGAGAACAGTAGTCCGAATAATACAAATTATCAATCCTCATTTAAACAATTCTAAAAGATAGTGTACATTAAGGTATGCTCGGCATCGGTTTATGTGATAGAAACAGAAACACCTGGATCAGACAGCAAACTGGTGTAAATGAGATCATCACTAGCATACGAATGGCAAAACATAGACTAGCAGGTCACCTTTCGAGATGTACAGATAACAGGTGGACATAGAGAGCGACAGAATGGACATTGACGCAATGAAAATAATATAGAGGAAGGCCAAAAACCCGGTGGAGAGACGACCTCAATAGTCAACGAGGTCCTACTTGGCCACGTCTAGCCAGGGATAAACCAAAGTAACTAGGAATGATGATTCTATTTATCTTCCTCCCACAAGGCAAGATGTGACACAAGGTAGGGAAAGTGGGAAAGAACCAGCGCTCGAGAATTTGAGCACTCTGGGTTTTTAAAAATTGCCTGGGCAGCCCCGTCGGCATTCCCCGGTAGAGGCGCCTCAGGCAGTAAGCAATAAACTTACTCCTCCCCAAAGAGGGGAGGCAAAGCCTGGGAGGGTGCACCTCCTAGAACTGCACAGGACCGACAACCAATAGACCGGCGTAAATCCAGACCCGAAGGCCCGGACGATACCGGTTTATTAGGTGATTGCTTGATGATGATGATATATATATATATATATATATATATATATATATATATATATATATATATAGTAATCCAGGTAGGGTAAAAATCCACAGGGTAGAAATCCAAAGAGAATCAAACCGGGTTTATAAAAGAGTGCTCAATAAAAAATATAGAGCTGTATTGTGAATGCTTTTATTCAAACATGTACAAGGTCTGCTACACTGGCATGTCGATGTTATCGATCTACAGCTCTCAAGAGCTGAGGTCTCATCAGGCAGAAAATTATTTTTTGATCCAACCTGGTTGCTGAATTCCAGGGAGATTCCTGGAATTCAGCAACCAGGTTGGATCAAAAAATAATTTTCTGCCTGATGAGACCTCAGCTCTTGAGAGCTGTAGATCGATAACATCGACATGCCAGTGTAGCAGACCTTGTACATGTTTGAATAAAAGCATTCACTATATATATATATATATATATATATATATATATAAGAAAGAAAAGATGAGAATAATCCGACTTAATGGGAAATGAAAAAGGAAAACCCAAGAGATATTTTTTATCTATCCATCAACGTTTCGTCTTTATTGTAAGACTTCCTCAGGATGATAATTTGAAGAAAAATGTCATGCAAGTACATCGAAATTTTGGGTTGCCATGATGGAGTGATAAAGGAAAAGTAGTAGCCATGGCTACTGTGAGCGCTGGAGGAGAGTCCAGGCTGCAAGAAGTCAGTGGTGGCGAAGAATGAAATGAATATGGAAAGCTTTGAGTGGGTACAATTTTTTCTTATCACCCCATCATGTCAACCCAAAATTTCGATGTACTTGCATGACATTTTTCTTCAAATTATCATCCTGAGGAAGTCTTACAATAAAGACGAAACGTTGATGAATATATAAAAATATCTTTTGGTTTTTTCCTTTTTCATTTCCCATATATATATATATATATATATATATGCCCCGAAACTCTCAAGATCTTACAATAAATAAATAAATGTTTATTTTAAAAAAAAATTAACATCGTTTTGGGCTTTAAATAAAATTTTATATTCAAATACTTCAACGTTTTCTAAGTGTGAATCTTTCATTTATTCAAAAACACGTGCCAACTTGATCTCGCACAACAAGACATTTAAACCTCATCCGTGATGCTGCAACCTTGCGGTATCTTGCTCACCTGTGACAATATGGCCCGGACAAGGAATATTGAAAAGAAAAAAAAAGAGAAAAAAAAGGTATTAAATGCCTATATACTTTTGATAGGGGTGCTTCTCCGCACCGAAAGTCTCAAGACCTTAAAATAAATTAATGTTTATCCAAAAAAAGATGTTAACGTTCTTTTTATCTTTATATATATATATATATATATATATATATATATATATATATTCAAAGGACGCGGAGATGAATAGAATGATGGCTTCGACTTATTTGCTCCAACATGTTTTATTTTAGCTAGGAAGGTTGTCTGGTTCCACATCCACTGTCAGCCAAGATCGGCTATGGCATATTTTGACCTAGACAAACTTCCCATGATGTTCTACGTTGTTTTCTGTAGATGCAAACAAGCAAAAAATGAAAATCATGATTTTGGTTATGGCGTTATCATCAGTATTATTATTATTATGTCGTTACGACAAACTAAAAATGAACAGGTGAAGCTAATAAGTCAGAACCTTCATTCCATTCATTTTCGCGTATTTTGAATGAGACAGGCTACTGGCCCCTAATCACAATAGCCCTTATGTCTCAATGGAGATATGCCATTGTTTGGAATAAATATATATATATATATATATATATATATATATATATATATATATATATATATATTAGTTTCAAAAGTCACACATTGAAACGTTGCTGAAATGGCAATAATAAGGAGAATATTTTTTTTAAATATTTTGAAAACCTGGACAACACAAATTATTTGTTTTTCAAAATAAATTATTTATTTACGTTAAAAACTTTTTTATTTACTTTTTTTTTAAACTTGAGTACTTTCGATGACAAACATCCTTGTCAAAAGTATAAGCATATTTTTTGTCCTCTTCTTTTTTCGTACAATCCTCCCTGACTGAGACATATCTATCGCAGTCAAGTTGAAATTCGTCTTGATGTTATCGACGATAAATGTTGATATGCCGCTGTGTGTAGCACGCGGTTATGTGAATAAGGTAGAATGAAAAGTCACACATTGAAAACGTTGCTGAAATGGCAACAATAAGAAGAATATTTTTTTTAAATAATTTGAAAACCTGGACAACGCAAATTATATATATATATATATATATATATATATATATATATATATATATATATATATATATATATATATATATATATATATATATATATATATTAAATAAATTTTTCGTGGTACAAGATTTAATAACGGTGAGGAATACGGACGTTTGGGACATTTTTGGGAGGGTAGAATGAGATTAAACAAATATAAAAACGAGAGAAAACGATTAAAAAGAAATTAATTAATGTACTGAACCGGTTTTCGTCCACACTCATCAGAGTAAAATTTGTTTAATCTCATTCTACCCTCCCAAAAATGTCCCAAACGTCCGTATTCCTCGCCGATATATATATATATATATATATATATATATATATATATATATATATATATATATATATATATATATAGTAATTTATGAAAATATATTTATGGCAATTAAGCTACACGTTTCATCCATGCGCACTGTTGAAGTAAATACTGATGAAAATTGATACATAAAATTTTTTATCTCCTTATAACATTTTATGTGGATACATGAAATAATAATAATAATAATAATAATAATAATAATAATAATAATAATAATAATAATAATAATAATAATAATAATAATAATAATAATAATAATAATAATAATAATAATAATATTCATTTTTCACTCCTCACCAAGTACGGACGTCCACCCAGTAGTGGCCATTATTTTCTTCCTTTTCCCAATATGTCAACCCTACATATGTTTGTACTTGCATGACATTTTTCTCTATATTATCATCCTGATGAAGTCTTATAAATAAAGACGAAACGTTGATGTACACATAAATAACATCCATTTTTTGGTTTTTCCCTTTTCATTTTCCCATATATATATATATATATATATATATATATATATATATATATATATATATATATATATATATATATATATATATATATATATGAGAAAGGAAGGATGGGAGTAATCCGACGTAATGGGAAATGAAAAAGGAAAAACTAAAAGATTTATATATATATATATATATATATATATATATATATATATATATAAATAAAATTTGAAAAAACATCTTTTGGTTTTTCCTTTTTCATTTCCCATATATATATATATATATATATATATATATATATATATATATATATATATATATATATATATATATTACTTGATGTCTGCATCAATAATTGATCGCTGCTGATGTGCTGTGAGTAAACACATATCACAGCATTATTTTTAAGGGCTTCAATGAACCCTACTTAATATCACCATTTCATGGTGGGTGTGGCGGCGCGGTGCGTTGGCTCTTCTTCCTCCTCCCAACCGTCTCCATTTTAACTGCTCTGCTGTCTCCGAATGTGTCCGTGTATCCGCGTTACTTGTCACTCAATTCATCCCCGGATTTTTCCATTGCTGAAACCCTGACCCGACCCGATCCGCTCGCAAACACTACATTATCAACTTCCAGATCTTTCCTCTCCAAGTGAAAATGGACTATCCCTAATGCCGGGGAGATAAAACCTCACCCAGACCCCTGCTTATTGTGCCCCCTTCCCCTTCTGATTTGAAAGAACTGTGGGATGTAAAGAAAGTACTGACTCACTACGTGTGAAGGGATAGACAGTCTGTACGTATGGGAAAAAGCTCCCTGAAAACGTGCCTCCCTTTTTATTCTTCTCTTTACTTCCTATCAGCGACTTCCTATTTTGTTTGGTAATTCTAAGACGTATACGTTACAGGGGGGGTAAAACAGCTTTCAACAAGCCTTGGAATGGTACCCTTTTTGGATACAACCATGCTCTGGACAGCCAATAGCTCTGGAAACGATGGCGGGTCATCTACAAAAGGTAGGTGCGAAGGGTTTAAGCCTCATCGTGTGTGACGTAACGTGTGAAACCGGAAATAGTAGGCATCCTTTCTTTGTGGATGTTGATTGTTTAATTTTACGGCTTATCAACCATTTCCGGGTTATTTAATGTTGAATCCGGTCCTTTTTGTTAATGTTTTCATGTTTCACGTTCCTTAATATCTTCAGATATTTAAGCGTGGCGTAAATATATATGTAATTCGTTTCACGTAGTAATTTTCAAATATAAACTTACATTTATATATATTTTTAGCTAAGATCAAAGTGTAATATCTGTTACGATACTACATTTCGCCTGTTCTGTAAAGGAGAAATCTTTCTAGACTGAGGCAACCTTATAATTTTGTTCCAATCCATAGTGCCCTTTTTGGAGGGGAGTTGGATTTTCTCACATTTGAAATCAACCGTGTGTCTAACTCTGTCCTCGTGGGGAGACATATAAATGAGAACAATAATTAAAATAAATTTCAATAATTTTACAACCTTTAAACCCCTTGATGAATACCCTGTGTTGCCCTGAAATCCAGGATCAGTGTGTGTACGTCTGCTCCAAGCCCTGAGCCCCTTACTAACATTTTGATATTCATGTAGTATGGTTAACAGAGCAAGAATCGAAAACAAATAAAATATACAACAAATAACTTTTACTAAACGCAAGAAAAATTAATTTTTTTTTAAGTGTTGAAACTGACTAAAATTTATTATCGTATTTTTTAAAATGTCAAGCATGAATGGAAACCCATAGTGCCCCTTTTTGGGGAGCTGGATTTTCTCCACATTAACTCTGTCTTTTTGTTTGTATTTTTATATGTGTCAGATCTTTCTAATTTTTTATATATTTTCCGGGGTCGGAGTCCAAAGTAAAAAAAAAATGATTTCCGACATATATATAAGAATAATACTCTGTTTGTAAGCAAAAGGCATGAACACTAATGTCCCTAGAGATTCCACTTGTCTGGTCAATGGTAAACTGAAAATCACTGTCAAAGAAAAAAAAAAGAAAAGGCATTGGAAGTTTGCAGCTGCTGACCAATGGTCATCACCTTTTTCAGACCAATTTCTCATATTGTCAATCCTAAAAGAATATATATATATATATATATATATATATATATATATATATATATATATATATATAGTGAGAGAGAGAGAGATAGAGAGAGAAAGAAATATAGAAATATAGAAATATAAAAATTGACTCGTAGAATTTGGTATATTCGGACTACTGTTCTCATCTTGGGTGTTTTTATCACAACGTTTCGGCCGACGTAACCTCCGACTTTCTTCAGGTGTACCTTTTTGAACTCGGGAATCTTTCTGTCGAACTCGGGAATCTGGACGGACCCGTGGCGCAGTGGATATAGTACTAAGTATAATTCAGTTCTAAGTAACAGTCATCTGAAGGTTGAAGGTTCAATCCTCAGTGCGGGCGATACGAAGAATTGCGAATTACTGAAGACTTCTTCCCAGTCATGGCAGATGGAACGAGAGCATGCTAACCCCGTGGATTAAATAAAGGGTTCCGTTCGAAATTCCGTCCAGATTCCCGAGTTCGAAAGAAAGATTCCCGACTTCGACAAAGTACACCTGAAGAAGGTCGGAGGTTACATCTGCCGAAACGTTGTGATAAAAACACCCAAGATGAGAACAGTAGTCCGAATATACCAAATTCTACGAATTATCAACCCTCATCTCAAAAATTGACATTTGTTTTTAACTAGCTTGTTTTGCTGGCTCGCTATTGTTCTGCAAAGTTTGCTACTTGAAGTACATAAAACATCAATTAAAAATAATAAACATTTCACTCATAACTTTGTTGTAAACACGAAACAAAATCTTTCTCATTTATTCATATAGAATAGATAAACATTAACATTTTGGTCATTTCGAAACAAATTTATTCATCTTTTAAATGTGATCATAAAGAAAGGAAAAGAAAGAAGAAATCAATTTGCTTTCTCACTTGCAATTTAGAAATAGATTCACAACTTGTTGAAAATCGAGGTACATTTGAACACAAATGTTAATTATTTGTCCAGAAAATAAAACAATATTACGAAATAGAACTATATGTTATATTAAAATCAAAACAAATATTTAATTTAAAAAAAAAAACTATTGCAAATAACAATTAATTAATAAAATGTACCTTTTCAAAACTAGATGGTACTTGGCGTTATCTCCAGCGAGGGGGGGGGGCGTCATGCGTCCGTTCGTCTTTCAAAAGGGCCTGAGGAGAGTGATGAAGCCCTGGATGGACGCGATTGTCGCCAGACGGCTCTACATTTCCAGCAGGACTCCTCTCCTGCATTCAAGGCCAAGACGACCCAAATGTGACTTCTCAAAAATGTTCTTCACCACTGGTCGCCGGACTTGTGGCCGTCCTCCACACGACCAGACTCCAACCCTCTTGACTATTTCTTCTGGGACGTGATCGAGGACAAAACCAACAAGCATTTCCACAACATGGTCGACTCTCTGAAAGCTGCCATCGTAGAGGCGTTCGCCACTACAGACAAGGACATGGTTGCCAAAGCATGTGGTTCATTTTGCGCCCGCCTTGAAATGGTCGTCTGCGTTGGAAAATAATGTGTGATGTAACTGTTGCTAAAGAAACTGTCGTGTCTCTGCATATACAACTTTTTTTTTATTGCCTATTTCGTTTTCTTTTTGTCAAGTGTCGGATTTTGCTGCAACATCCCATATATATATATATATATATATATATATATATATATATATATATATCCTGATGTTTTGGACACGATTTTTTTTACCTTTCTTCTGATGAGTTACATTCATAGAAAAGACAGGATATATAACTCTGTACGTTAGTTGTCTAAGTGTTAACGAAACAACGGTCCGTCAATAAATATATATATATATATATATATATATATATATAGTACACATATTGTATTAGTTTCTGTAGATGTAAATCCGTTGAAACTTAAGTATACATTTTTATTTATTGGTATAGTGTCTCTGGTTTCTTTGGTCTGAAGAGGTTGACTCTCTGTGAAGAGTACAACCGAAACATGTATGCACATATGTAACCAATAATGTTTGTATAAATAAAAATTTATACTATATATATATATATGATAATTTTATTTACACAGACATGTACAAAATCTGCGACACTGGCATGTCGATGTTATTGATCAACAGTTACTATAAACTGAGATCTCATCAGGCAGAGTTAGAATCCGATCTTAACCTCAGATCATATTTGGAGAGAACCGCATTAATATATATATATATATATATATATATATATATATATATATATATATATATATATATATATATATATATATATGTATATATATATATATATATATATATTAATGCTGTTTTTTTGTTATTGTTTTTGTTTGTCGACAGTTGGCCGGTGTTTACCGGTGTGTTTTTATTATGTTTTCACTACCCTGAGAATATGCAGACGACTGCAATTTTTAATTCACCCTTAATCGGATGCGTCATCAATTTTTATATACATAGATTTTCTAATTAATTTATTTGTTAACTATTTTTTGTATATATAGATTTTTTAATTAATTTATAAATTAATTAAAGTAATCGATATATGCAAAAATTAGTTTTTAAATGAATTAAAAAATCTGTCTCTCTCTCTTTCTCTTTCTCTCTCTCTTTCTCTCTCTCTCTCTCTCTCTCTCTCTATATATATATATATATATATATATATATATATAATGAAGGAGAATGGAAAGGAATTAGAGAAAGCAAAAGCCAAATCAAAATTCAATTCAAAAGTTCAAGGCAAGGTATATTCCGCAAAAAGGCAATTTATTCAAGTTAAATTTTCCTTAAGCCAGGCTTTTCAAAGATCAAAATCTTATCATCAGAGGAAGTCGCTGGGATAGATAAGTTGGCAATGGCCAAGATTTAAAATTTGAAAAAATGAAATAAAATAAAAGTTGTAGGGAAAGAAACGTAGGGCAAAACTGTGCCAGGGTGCAAGCAAATGTCCGATTGCCAAAAAGTCCGGTGTCGAAGAGTCCAGCGGAGAGGATACGATGTAGATAGGTAGGTCGTTAGAGGCACGAGAAGTAATGAGAGAAGTTTCAAAGTTAAAATCCAAGAAGCCACAACTTCAGGTACGGCGAAAATAGAAGATCCAAGAAGGGTAAAGAGTCCAATAAGAGGTACATTCGATGATGCAGGCAGGCGTCAGAGGAGATTTTTTTTTTTTTTTTTTTTTTTTTTTTATAGCTGGCTTTCTCAACTGGGCAGACTTTAAATATTCTCACTGCCCCTTTTTTCCACTTTAAAACACTTTCTTTTGTCATCTCTGCCCGGGAAGTTTCTTTAATGGCGAATATTTTACATCTTAATCTCTGCCATTCCCCACCAGTGGAGAATTCCCCACAGGTTAAGAACCACTGTTCTAGACTTTCTCGGTCCCAAGAAAACTCAGCATTCAACAATTTTTCATAATGGCATTTCCAAGCTCATTATCCTGTTCATTTGTTGTTAACATATAATTTTTTTTTTTAAATAATTTGCATTTAACTCAAACTATTTGCGGTCGAGCACTTTAGTGATTTCTAACCCTTGATTATTTAATAATATTTATTTATTTATTAATAATGTTGCAGAAGTTCAGATCAAATAAATATGGTGCCATAGGTTTCAAGTGGACTCAGAATTGGTTTTTAGTTCAAATGTCAATATACATTGACATTTGAAGTGAGTCATCCATTCATTTCATATGTATCAGATGATTCTATCGATATTTTTCACGTTAGAATCCTTTTAAGAAAGATATCAGCTACTTACGGGAGGGACCAACATACTAATGTTAGATAATGGCCCTATGGGAATGGACGTATCTCTTGGAGATCGGGTTTGACTTGCGCGAATTAACGCAGGGCAGTCGAGTTCAGAACAGGGCTTGTTCTCACAGTCGGAGCTGGCAGACGTGACAGGGTTACCGGTGACGAGACCTCAGATCAAGGGTTAGTCTACACCTGCGAGAAGCTCTGTGACTTTGCGGGCCTTGCGTGGGAAGCAAAGGAATCTGTGACGTCACTCGTTCTCGTGAGAAGCAAGTTTTTAGTCAGTCTGATTCAGAAAGCGAACTGAGAGGACGTGCGATTCACAATGTAAAGATAAGGAATATTTCCCTTCAGGGAAGACAAGCGCGAGAATCCTTTCCCCCTCTCTATGAATAGTTAAGAAAACATTAATAACTAACTATGGTAAAGTAGGATTAGCTCTCTTCCTCTCTCTCGACGAGGTGAATGACTCCCAGTTGAAATAACAACGCTTGTAATAAAATGAATTAAATTCAAAAAGGGAGTTTGTCTTCAGAGTGCGTCATGGCTTTTATTGCAGACAACAGACGACGGCAGAGAAGAAAGAATTCATCCACTAGACAACCACTCACTGGACGACACGACCAACCCTCTCCACCCCCACGGCATGGTTGAAATCACAGGAGAGGGGCTATGCAACACTAAGTGAAAGTGTAAAAACCTGTATGATCAGATAAGCTCGGATCGGTCTATATTATGGTGTCCAAGCGCAGGGGCAACTTTGGCGAGTAAAACTCAAAAGAGTATTCACAACCCAGTATATTTTTTAACCTTTTGGGCCTCAGATAAAGCATCCGGACCTGCTGAACTGTACAAATTATTTCAACATGTAACTATTCCTTTTATTTATTCGTTTATTCATTTATTTCGTAAGAATCAGATGATTCTGTTGTTGGCATCGGTTTCCCCGATATATTTCTAGTCAAAATTCTTTCTAGAATACTTGCAGGAGGGACCGCGTTATGTGAAAGTGTTTCCGTGGAAACGACCTGGATTCGAACTTGGCACACCCAGGTTGTCAGTCCGTGTCGTTAACCACTAAGCCACCGTCCCTGAACGTGAGTTAAAAATTATGATACATCGCTATATGTGTGTCAACCCGTACATCCATTTTTTTGTAGAGAAAATTTATCCTTGTTTTCATTTTTAATGTGAATCATTTATAATACACACAGTTTACATCCTAAACACACCCGCAAACACACACACACACACACACACATATATATATATATATATATATATATATATATATATAAATTCATCAGCTGATGCCTGATTCGAACTGAGTCAATGTCCCACATAAAAAACTCACGTGCATTTGAAATGCAAAAAGTCGAAATGAGAATTTCTGTAGATCAGCTGATCAAACTCCGATATTAGACAATCGTGCATGTAGATGCATGTGGGTGCATATGGGTGCATGTGGATGCATGTATTTTTATATCAAAAACGATGTATTTGTAATGCATCTCCTCCTTTGTATAATCTTGAGTGTTATCATCACAACGTTTCGGCCGCTGTAACCTCCGGCATTCTTCAGGAGTATCTCTTCGAACTCGGGAATATATGTCCGCAGTGGTTATAGTACTAAGTTAAATCCAGTTCTAAGTGGTAATAGTCATCTGAAGGTTGAAGGTTCAATCCTCGGTGCGGGTGATATGAAGAATTGCGAATTACTGAAGACTTCTCCCAGTCATGGCTGACAGAACAAGAGCATGCTACCCCCGTGGATTAAATAAAGGGTTCCGTTCGAAATTGCGTCCAGATTTCCAAGTTCGACAGAAATATTCCCGAGTTCGAAGAGATTCAATTGAAGAAGGCCGGGATTTAGTGCGGCCGAAACGTTGTGATAATAATACTCAAGATGAGAAATGTAGTCCGAATAACCAAAATTATGCAAATTATCAATCCTCATCTCAAAAATTCAGAAATATAATCTCCCCATTTCTTTTACAATATCGATTATCGATAGCAACTAGGTTACTTATATTTATCCTCATACCTTCTATTTTTGGAGTACAGCTGCTAGGCGTACAGATGGGTAATGTGGGCTGTATTTAGTTTAATTTAGTTTTATGCAAAAGGGGTTTAAATGGGGTGGAAGCACTTTGTGAAAACTCAGATACCTCCGATTTTTTCTGAAATTTTGACAATAGGTATTAGCTTCCCTTTTTTGTCCTTTAGTCCTCACATTCCATGAGCGATGTTTCTGACAAAGGGGGAATAATTGCTGTTTTCTAGGTCAGAATCTATCCATCTAACACTTATTGTTGGCTAGTTTTTGACCATGAGGTATTTTTTTTTTAGCTCCTTACATCAAGTGGCTTCATGCCATGTCTGGGGCGACTTCCATAAAAAAAATTAAAAAAGAAAAAAATAATAAGTAAATTAAGGGTTTTTTTTTTAAATTTAGATGGTGTAATATGGGCATAACTCCCTATTGAAAATTTCAATATTTCAGATTTGCATTAAATCTGATCTCGAGTCATTAGACACCGATTAACGAAGATTCCATGAATTTCAATTTCTTCTTGAGAACTCTTAAGCCTTTAATTTAAGACATTTTCTAGAATCAAAATCAGGTAATAGGTTTTGATCAAAATTGGAATAAGGATTCTAGACGGAAGGTTTAGTAGCATTATATCCTGATTTAAATTTTTGAAAGAGGGCATAAAAGTGGTGAAAACTGTAATGTTCAGGGATGTAAAAAAAATTTATACTGACATGTAATCTTCTAGTATATATATATATATATATATATATATATATATATATATATATATATATACATACATATACTTTATATATATAGTAATCCAGGTAGGGTAAAAATCCACAGGGTAGAAATCCAAAGGGAATCAAACCGGGCTTATAAAAGAGTGCTCAATAAAATATAGAGCTGTATTGTGAATGCTTTTATTCAAACATGTACAAGGTCTGCTACACTGGATTCCAGCAACCAGGTTGGATCAAAAAATAATTTTATGCCTGATGAGACCTCAGCTCTTGAGAGCTGTAGATCGATAACATCGACATGCCAGTGTAGCAGACCTAGTACTTTATATATATATATATATAATGTATATGTATGTATATAATGTATATATATATATATATATATATATATATATATATATATATATATAAAGATAAATAAAAGAAGAGAGGTAAATATGTACGAATGACAAATCTATTTCAACTTCGATTGTTCAATGCCAGGTGTACTCGGTAAAAACATGTTTATTTTTCTTTCCTTAAGCCAAGGCTTTTCAAAGATTAAAATCTTATCATCAGAGGAATTACATAGATGGATAAGTTGGCAGTGGAAAAGCCAAAATTCAAAATTTTTCGGTTGTACTCTCCATAAAGCGTCAACCTCTTCAGACCAAAACGAGAAATACCAGCGAGAAATCAATGGTAAGCGGCTGTTGCGATATCTCAAGGTCATTTGTCGTTTTTATCGAAAAGAGGTGGAGAATACTGGAAATCTGGGGAGGCTTGTTGTCACTCATGAAATATTGAGCAGGATTAAAAATAAAAATCGTTGAAAATGAAATATCTCTTTGTGACAACATGGAGTCGTAAAAACACCGACGAATCAGATTTGTGTATGTCATCAGAAAATCTATTCAGCACGAACATAGGAAGTTGACTGACTTTACTTTATATATATATATATATATATATATATATATATATATATATATATATATATATATATATATGTGTGTATATATATATATAATCCAGGGGTATATATATATATATATATATATATATATATATATATATATATATATATATATATATATATATATATATATATATAATCCAGGGGTAGTAATCCAAAGAATTTCAACCCGGTTTATAAAAAATGCTCAATATAAAATAGAGCTTTTATATATGATTATTTTTAATTTAAACAGTCATGTACAAAATCTGCGACACTGGCAAATCGATGTTATCGATCAACAGCTATTCTAAACTGAGATCTCATCAGGAAGAGTTAGAATTCGATCTTAACCTTAGATCAGATTCTTTCCAAATATGATCTAAGGTTAATATCGGATTCTAACTCTGTTGATCGATAACATCCACATGCCAGTGTCGCAGATTTTGTACATGTAAATAAAAATAATCACACACACACACACATATATATATATATATATATATATATGAATTATTAAAACTAATAATGAGCATTTAGAACGGCATACGATGCATTTTAGCTTTATTAACTTTTTTTTCAATCTAATTTTCGAAGATATGCATCCTCGTCAGAATTTCAAATCCATATTACCGTATAAACAATGCTTTCTAAACCAGGAACAACATTTCTTTATTAAAATTTGCACTGCCACGACGTATATACTCGAAAATTATATTTTTTTTAAAGTTAATAAAACTAAATTGCATTGTATGGCGTTCTAATTGCTCATTATTATTTTTAATAATTCATATTACCATATAAACAATGCTTTCTAACCAAAAACTACATTTCTTATATATATATATATATATATATGTGTGTGTGATTTAAATTTACTACAGCATAGAAGCGCTGTTGAAACGATCACTTTGAAATATATTGTGCTATAATTAAATAAATTCCAGGAGGAAATCCGGGTTGGAGAGCTCAATGTGATAAACAGAGCAAGAATAAAATAAAATATAGTAACACGAAATTACATAATCATCGATGCAATAATTTATTTCAAACTTGTGGTATTGTCAAGCATCCAATTTAGATGATTACATTTTTGAAACCTTTTTTCAGTTTCAAAAATGTAATCATCTAATTTGGATGCTTGACAATACCACAAGTTTGAAATAAATTATTGCATCGATGATTATGTAATTTCGTGTTACTAATATATATATATATATATATATATATATATATATATATATATATATATATATATATATATATATATATATATATATATGATAATTTTATTTACACAGACATATACAAAATCTGCGACACTGGTTCTCTCCAAATATGATCTGAGGTTAAGATCGGATTCTAACTCTGCCTGATGAGATCTCAGTTTATAATAACTGTTGATCGATAACATCGACATGCCAGTGTCGCAGATTTTGTACATGTCCGTGTAAATAAAATTATCATATATAAAGCTCTATTTGATATTGAGCACTTTTTATAAACCCGGTTAAAATTCTCTGGATTACCACCCTGTGGATATTTTTCACCTGGATTACTACCATTATTATATATATATATATATATGTGTGTGTGTGTGTGTGTGTGTGTGTGCGTGTGTAAGTAAATTTAAATAAATCAAGTTTGTGAAATAAGAGTTCATATAAAGTTAATTTACGCATGTTTTCAAATCTAGTACACAAAATAAATCGATCGTTTAGAAAAAACGCGCATTCACAATTTTTCATATATATGCACAATACTAAATATAAACTGAAAATGCACTGAAAATGCATACCACAGTTTTGCATTGAAGGTGCATCAGGAATTTAATGTTCGCGGCCTCTGATATGTGTCAAACCGGTGCGGGGGGGGGGGTAGTGGGAGTGGGAAGTAGAAGCGAACACTTGTGGTCTGAGTGGGATGGGGAGGGGCAGTTAGAGCCGATCAAAACGAGAAAGATGGCGTCACAGAGATATGCAGGGTGAACGCTCCAAAGACATTTCCAAACATGTGTTGTCATTCCTATGATTGTGGAAGGTAAGCCTCTATCTTGTGAGACACAAGGTCAGGTGTGCTTTTGAGAAGCCAGCACACTAGGATAAGCGCACTCTGGCCTACAAAAAAATGCCTGAGCAGCCCCTGTCGGTATTTTCCAGTAGGGGCGCTTCAGGCAATTATCAATGAACTAACCCCTTCTAAGAGAGAAGGCAAAGCCTGGGAGGGTGGACTTCTTAGAACCATACCTCAGCCCAACAGTAACACAGCCATCGTCGGACTGATTTACTGAGGCTGAAGAGAGTCTGATAAAGGAGACCAATTATAGGTCCCCTTTATTTGGATTTGAAACCGACGGTACCGATGTCTGTAATACACACACATATATATATATATCCAGTGACACATTACCACACACAAAAAAAGCATAAAATCAACCGAACTAAGACAAATATTAACAAAGATTATACATAAAAACAACTGCACCAACAGACTAAAAATCTTCTAAGCCTTACACATAGAAATATATATATATATATATATATATATATATATATATATATATATATATATATATATATATATAGAGAGAGAGAGAGAGAGAGAGAGAGAGAGAGAGAGAGAGAAATATTAAATTATAAATACCTACAGACGCTAGCGTTTCAAGCTTATTGCTCTCATCAGTGCAGGAATGTAACAATTTCAGACGGTCGGGAGGCGCGAACCGGGTTCACAGAGTCAGACTAGAAACTGCAAGCAGTCGCCATATCCACTCAAAGTTCCGAATACGTTCGTCGAACACTCTCAACTAGTCTTCTATCTTTGCCCGCTTCTAGGTACATGTAGATCTTAATTTCCCTTTATTTTCTGGTGGCGACTGCTTGCAGATTCTAGCCTGACTCTGTGAACCGAGTTCGCGCCTCCCGACCGTCTGAAATTGTTACTTTCCTGCACTGATGAGAGCAATAAGCTTGAAACGCTAGCGTCTGTAGGTATTAATAATTTAATATCTATTTATAAATATTTTATATATATATAACTGCTAGCCGTTAAAAAAAAATCAAACGTAAAGATAGTGTTGTAAACACAGCCACACACCAAGACAAATCCAACTTGATGATCGATGTATGAATCAAGTCGAAAGTACTCGCGAAAAAAGAAACCAAAATACTCAATTGACTATTCGAAAAATAGGAAAAATAAAAAAGTCGCATTAAACCACAAAAAAACATGATGTGTTATTTAATGACATTTGCCTAAATGAATAAATGAAAAGATGCTGCCTAAATACACACACCCTGTCCTCTGTTCGCTGGATTTGGTGATTATAGATTTAAATCTCTTCTAATGTCCGGTCGAGAAGTAAGAAACTCGACTACGAATCAGTGGCAATTTGTAAACCAGGTTCAAGCCCTTCGACCAACGTGAATTAACATCTCCTACACTGAAGATTGCGTGAGCATGAAACATCGATGTCTGTAGGTAATAACAATTAATATTTACTTTAAAAAGAATACATACATACATACATACATACATATATACATACATACATATATATATATATATATATATATATATATATATATATATATATATATATATATATATATATATATACAGGGTGGGCAAAAATAAGGGTCCTATTTTTAAAAATTCATAACTTTTTTATTTATTGATTTTTTTAAATTTTTTTTTTTAGAATAAGTAAAGGACCCCTTCCGAAGCAAGCATGAGCCGTATTAGCCCTAAGGAACGTACCCTCATTTAGAAAACATTATTTTTGCTTAAAAAACTCAAAACAGTGTAAAAAACAATACTTTAGTTTTTGTAAGTTTTAAGAAGTGTTTTTCGGCTAAAATTTGTTTTGTTTATTTCAAAAAATCTCGGAAGGGTCAGTCTACACACACATAAAGTTTGGTGAGTTTAACTTTTATTTTGTGGAAGTTATTCAAATTCAAGTTATTCAAATTTAAAGATAGGACCCTTATTTTGGCCCACCCTGTATATATTTTTTCATCATTGTGGCGCCCGACGTGAAAGTGTATTATCACACATTGTTCCGTTTTTTAGTTTTTTAATGCATTTGGGACCGATTATTTGCTTGTTGGCTTGGTGGCAGAAATAATGCACAAGCTACTTTTCTAAGACATTTTTTTATGTTTTCCTTTTTATCTTTGTACTTTTTTATTTTTCTATTTTTTTTCCTCTTCTCTTCTTAAGTGACCTCAACTAATGCAACACCACATTGTGTATTGTCGGTTGTTGAAACCCTTATTCCAGACATTCAATTTCCCTGATAATCTGCCAAACAAATACCAGCTTGGTAGTGAAACACGTGTAGGAAAAAACATTTAATTTGAATAAATAATATTTGTAAGAAAAAAAGTCTTTCATGGTGATCATTGGTCTCCTGAACGGAAGGCTTTGGTAAGCCTTCATAAAATCGCATATATATATATATATATATATATATATATATATATATATATATATATATATATATATATATATATATATATATATATATATAAAAATATTCCCCCGGGGATGTAAGACGGGAGCCTCTGTAGAGCTTAATTACCATAAATATATTTTTATAGCTTACTACCTAGCTCTACTTACATATCGAGCACTGTTGAAGTAAATACTGAAAATTGATACATAAAAAATTATATCTGTTTATAAAATTTTATGTGGATACATGCAATACTAATATTATATATATATATATATATATATATATATATATATATAGTAATATGTTAAGAAGGCTAATGCAGAGTGTCGGATAAGTAATAAGCTGAAAAAAACAAAAATAATAAATCGAAGGGAGGGGGAGGGCTTACTATTTATTTTTCTTTAAAATCTTACACAACAGCAAGTGTTGTGTCGGCTATGTGTGTTGTCCGGATGATGATTAAGAATCATTTAATATTTTTGGAAAATTTTATCTTTGTCAAAAATAGACACTAAAGGAAAAAACCGTCTGTGAATTCACCAAAATGGATGCCAGAGAGTAAGGTTAGGAACAATATATATATATATATATATATATATAAGTATAAATTTTCATTTATACAAACATTATTGGTTACATATGTGCATACATGTTTCGGTTGCACTCTTCACAGAGAGTCAACCTCATCAGACCAAGGATTCAGAGTAATGAGATGGGTTTGCAGATTTTTTCAGAATAAATCCTTGTTTGGGATTGGTTATTCTTTATTTCTATTTCTTATGAATTGGTATCGGATTACCTATTTTACTTGTTGACCGTTCTTCAGCCTTTTTTTACGACCTAACCATCCCTGTTTTTTATTGCCTGCTTAGCCATGGCTACTTTTCAACCCTATTTGAATTCCCAAATCTTACAAACACATTTATCTTATCTATCACTAAAATACACACATATAAACAGATTTAATAGGTACATAAGTACACATAAATAAACAGACATCAATATACACACACGTCTAAACATGAACACACACACAGATCCACTTTCAAGCAAAAATATATTTAAAAGCACATACTTGCCTATGAATATACTTTTAGTATATAAAGCAGTTTCAATATATAAATTAATTTTAATACAAGAAAAACATCCGCCTGTACAAGTAAATACCTAAGCACCTATATACATACACGAACACACATACACATAAATATAACATATATATATATACGTACACATATACACACATGTACATACACCCATGTACATACATACATGTATACATCCACAACGCGAATATAGATATACATACACACATATATATATATATATATATATATATATATATATATATATATATATATATATATATATATATATATATTAATTTTAAATAAATAATATTAAATTATTCTTATCTACATACGTTAGCGTTTCGAGCTTTCGCTCTCATCAGTGCCGGGATGATAATCTCGGATGGTCGCATGGTTCGAACTTCTGCCACAGAATCCACCCAGACTCCGTAAGCAAACGCTGTAACCATTAAGTCAGGGGACATTACCACACAAAAAACGTAGATTCTAGGCAATAAACTCGACCAGATGGTGAATCCAGAAAAGTCATTCATTGCAATATATATATATATATATATATATATATATATAATTGGTATGAGTATGTCTCGGTGTCTATGCGTGTGGTTGAAGAAGAGACAGTCAAGTCTGCTCAATCCCGTCAAAAGTTTGAGCATGACCCAATTTCTGGAGAGTTGATAAATAGGTGTCAAATGTGTCATTCTATGGAAAAGGGGTTTCTCGTCTGATAATTTTTGAAATAGAATTTGTCTGCAGGTATAATCTTAGCTCACCAGTACATCCCTGAAGAGGAATCTAGAAGGTTCTGAAACGATTGTCTGATACTCAAACTATGTTTATTTTTAATATATATATATATATATATATATATATATATATATATATATATATATATATATATATAAAATAAAATATGAAACTAAAAGTATACTTTTAGTAGATAGAACCTATAGTGAAATGGTTTAAGCTCAATATACGAGATAGAGCAATTATAAAGATAAATGAAAGAAGAGGGATAAACATGAATGACAAATTTATTTCAACTTCGATTGTTCAATGCAAGGTATACTCGGTAAAAACATGTTTATTATTCTTTCCTTAAGCCAAGGTTTTTAAAAGATTAATATCTTATAATCAGAGGAATTAAATAGATAGATAAGTTGGCAGTGGAAAAGCCAAAATTCAAAATTTGAAAAAATATTAAGTAATGGAGAGTGAGAATGTGCATGTAAAAAAGATATGGGGTCTGAAAGAATAATAAACATATTTTTATTTTTACCGAGTACACCTTGCATTGAACAATCGAAGTTGAAATAAATTTCTCATTTGTACATGTTTATCCCTCTTCTTTCATCTATCTTTATATATATATATATATATATATATATATATTGTAATGAATGACGACATCTTGTACATCCTTTTTGTGTGCATCTCTACTCCCTACTTTCGTGGATTCACGATCTGATCGAGTTTATTGTCTAGACTCTACGTTTTTTTTTTGTATTTCCCACTTCTGCTGCCCCTCACACCCCCATCTCTCTCTCCCGTGAAGCCGCATGCATTCCACCCTTGCCCCACCCCCAATCCATTCACCACATTTTTGCAGAGATTCTCTGCAATCAATTGAACGTTCGCTCTTCGATTTGCATTCTGCACATTGTTGTGTGCAGTGTGTGCATCTTCGGGAATTGCATTTGCAGCCCCAACCGATTCCCTGCTTTCCAGTTTTCATCCTTTGTGTTTGTTCCAGCATTTTTCATCCTCCTCTCCCATCGCTTCTTCTCCCCCTTTCCCCATCCTCTTTGCAACCTCTCCCTCCCTCTCTCTCTCTCTCTCTCTCTCTCTTTCTCTCTCTCTCTTTCTCTCTCTGTCTCTCTATATTTCTCTCTCTCTCTCTTTCTCTATCTATCTATATATCTTCAACTTCTCTCGCTCCATTCTCTCTTTCTTGCTTCATCCCCCTCTCTCTCTCTCTCTCTCTTTCTTTTTCTCTCATTACACTCCCCCTTCCTCTCTCTCCAACCACTTGCTCCATCCCCTCTCTCTCTCTCACTCCAACTTCTTTCTTTCTCTCCAACTTCTCTTTCTCCATCCTCTTTCTCTCTCTCTCTTTCACTCTATCTTCTCTTTATTGCTCCTCTTTCTCTCTCTTTCTCTCTTACTCCAATCCCCCCTCTGGCTCTAACCTCTCTCGCTCCATCCTATATCTCTCCCTCTCTCCATACCTCCCTTTCTCACTGTCTTAACATTCCCCTCCCCCTACTCTCTCTAACCCCCTACAATTGCTGCTTATGAAAACAGAACATTCATTGAATAAATCCTAAAATACATTACACATCCTTGTGACTTATTTTTTCTTTCTTTCCACAAATTCAAATAATGAATACAAATGCAACACGCCCGGAGTATCTCCTACGCCATGACAAATGACCATTTCTTTCTTTATTGACAAATGACCATTTCTTTCTTTATTGACAAATGACCATTTCTTTCTTTATTGACAAATGACCATTTCTTTCTTTATTGACAAATGACCATTTCTTTTTTTATTGACAAATGACCATTTCTTTCTTTATTGACAAATGACCATTTCTTTCTTTATTGACAAATGACCATTTCTTTCTTTATTGACAAATGACCATTTCTTTCTTTATTGACAAATAACCATTTCTTTCTTTATTGACAAATGACCATTTCTTTCTTTATTGACAAATGACCATTTCTTTCTTTATTGACAAATGACCATTTCTTTTTTATTGACAAATGACCATTTCTTTCTTTATTGACAAATGACCATTTCTTTCTTTATTGACAAATGACCATTTCTTTCTTTATTGACAAATGACCATTTCTTTCTTTATTGACAGATGACCATTTCTTTCTTTATTGACAAATGACCATTTCTTTCTTTATTGACAAATGACCATTTCTTTCTTTATTGACAAATGACCATTTCTTTCTTTATTGACAAATGACCATTTCTTTCTTTATTGACAAATGACCATTTCTTTCTTTATTGACAAATGACAATTTCTTTCTTTATTGACAAATGACCATTTCTTTCTTTATTGACAAATGACCATTTCTTTCTTTATTGACAAATGACCATTTCTTTCTTTATTGACAAATGACCATTTCTTTCTTTATTGACAAATGACCATTTCTTTCTTTATTGACAAATGACCATTTCTTTCTTTATTGACAAATGACCATTTCTTTCTTTATTGACAAATGACCATTTCTTTCTCCCTACACAGTCCGTGACCCGTTGGGTCAACGTTGGTACATTGTACACTAGTGCATACATTTAATGCCTTTAAACGATTGAGAAGACATACAGATATTTTATAAGTACATCTAGAGATTTTATTCTCACAACGTTTCGGCCGATGTAACCTCCGACCTTCTTCAAGTATGTCTTCTCGAACTCGGGAATCTGTACGAAATTTGAAACTGAGCCCTTTTTTTATTCAATCAAAAGGGGGAGAAAAAAACTGAATAAATTTGAAAAAGCAAACAAATGTCGAAAAAATAGAAAATTTAAGACAATCGTGGAAGGGAAAATATAGGTTAGGGTTAGGGTTAGGGTTTGGGGTTTAGCGTTAAGGGTTAGAGTTAAGGGTTAGGTTAGGGTTAAAGGTTAGGGTTGGGGTTTAGGGTTAAGGGTTAGGGTTAGGGTTAGGGTTAGGGTTAGGGTTAGGGTTTGGGTTTAGGGTTTAGGGTTAAAGGTTAGGGTTAGGGTTACGGTTTAGGGTTAGGGTTAGGGTTAAGGGTTAAGGGTTACGGTTTAGGGTTAAGGGTTTGGGTTAGGGTTAGGGTTAGGGTTAGGGTTAGGGTTAGGGTTAGGGTTAAGGGTTAGGGTTAGGGTTTGGGTTAAGGGTTAGGGTTAGGGTTAGGGGTTAAGGGTTAAGGGTTACGGTTTAGGGTTAGGGTTAAGGGTTAAGGGTTAAGGTTAGGGTTAGGGTTAAGGGTTAGGGTTTGGGTTAAGGGTTATGATTAGGGTTGGGGTTATGGTTAAGGGTTAGGGTTAGGGTTTGGGTTAAGGGTTAGGGTTAAGGGTTAGGGTTAGGGTTAAGGGTTAGGGTTAGGGTTAGGTGGAAAAATGACATATCAAGGCCTAATTAGTTTAGATTGGCAGGAACCCTGAACCAACATTTGAAAACAGGGGAAGAGAAGCTGGAGAGAAGCTTGCACACAGAAAGGAAAACACTTTTTTACTAACTCAACTTTAAGCGATAAAAATAACTTTGACTGAAGTAAAATGAAACAAAAGCACATACATAATGTAAATATATATATCTACATATCTCATATAGACATCAAGTGTTAGCCACAGAAAGGGGCCCCTTGATTTCTGAGAACTTTGACTGAAGTAAAATGAAACAAAAGCACATACATAATGTAAATATATATATCTACATATCTCATATAGACATCAAGTGTTAGCCACAGAAAGGGGCCCCTTGATTTCTGAGAACTTTGACTGAAGTAAAATGAAACAAAAGCACATACATAATGTAAATATATAAATGTACATATCTTGTATATAAAGGAAAGTGAGATATTCCCTATTATATTGACCGAAATAGCTTAATAAACAAAAGCTACATAAAAATGTTCGTCATTCATTTTCGCCCTAAATTGATTCGGGTCACGCAAAAAATGTTTTTCAGTAGCATTTATGACTTAATCCCAACAGTCCAGGGACCACCCATGTTTGTGACCTTTGCGACAGAGACTGCCGCTCCGGCATTGGTCTCTTCAGCCACAAGCGGCGCTGCTCCAGCCGAACAGACAGCCAGGACAACTAGGCTAAGGATGCATCACCCATTGTCAACCCTGACCGATGGAGGTTAGTTTTTCTTCTGCTTATTTTTGTAACTTTTTAGTAGCCATTAATTTTTTTATTCGAATTTTTCAACTCTCTAAATAGTGAAATCTGTTCAAGAAAAATGCTAAAAAGTTAAATCTGAAAATTGTTGCCAAAAAAATTTTTAAAAAGAAACATTTGAGTTCTTCATAAACTTGGATGTATCAAAAGAAATGCTGAGGAATTTTAAATCCTCGTCTTTTGGGGGTTTTATTTTTTTGTTTTATTCTTTGGCCAATGTTGTCAGAGCCAAATCTAATTTACCTTCTTGTCTAGGCAGATTTTTATTTGAGTTTATCGGTGCTTCTGCATATCAACCCTGACATTGAAATATTTAAAGAATGTATAACCTTTATTATGTACTTACGTGTTAGCTGAAAATAAGATTTTACAGAAAAAATGACGCAAATTCATCCAGTAGTTATTAAATTATGAGAAAAAGAAAAAAATGATTTTACATACATTTTGACATTTTTGTAAACAATGGAGACCCCCAAACCCCGAAATCGTGAATATATGAATTATCGTCCTTGACCACTGGAAAATCTAAAATACAAAATGGTGGAAATATCTACCGAGTGATAAAATCGTTTTTTATTTATAATTAAATAAATACTGGATGAATTTGCATAATTTTTGGTGTACAGTCTTTTTTTCATCTACCACGTAAGTACATAACAAAGTTTATACATTTCTTTAGCTATTTTATTTTTAAGAGCGGGCTAACATGTCAGGGTTGATATGCACAAGCACCAGTTTATCTCCTAATCTATTCCAGGCATTTTTTGTAGGCCAGAGTGCTCTTCCGCTAGGGCGCTGGCTTTTCAATCCCACTTTCTGACCTTGTGTCACATCTTACCGCTGCGGGAGGGAGATAAAAAAAATTTAATAACCAAACGTCATTGCCTTATAATTACATTAAAGCCCCAAAAGCCACTCGAGGATACGAGTTTGTCGGGAGAACAGTGAGACAACACTGATGATCGGTAACGATGGTTGAAACTGGGTAAAATTTGATTACTTAAGAGGACGGCTCAACAAGAATTTGTTAACATTGGATTTGAAAACGACTATGTTGAAGTCAGCTGGGAAGCAGCCGTGTGGTATTGTGTTCCACAGACGAGTAGTTCTAGGGAAGAAACTTTGCTCATGGAAGTTACGTTTAGTTTTAGGAACAAGAAAGTGAAATTATTAACAGTGATTGTTGTGAGACGAGTTTTTGTTGTGAATTTTGTTTACAGTAGGGAACCCTAGATGTGTTTGTTGTTGTTGTTGTGTATCCGCAAACACCAGATGGCTTCTTGAACTCGGGAATCTGTACGAAATTCCAAACTGAACCTTTTTTATTTAATCTACAAGGGTAGATTGTTCTCGTTCCAGCAACCATTGTTGTATTATTTGTTAGTATCGCCTGGAGTGAGGATTGAACCTTCATTCTCGTGAAGACGATCTCAGTTCTGGTTCAGCTCTAGGAGGTGCACCCTCTCAGGCGTTACCTCCATGAGAGGAAGTGATAAAAATGGACTTGAGAAAAAGAGGGATAAATAAAGACCTGGTCAGAGATAGGTTAGTTTGGAAGTTAGTTTCTTAAAGCCGTCCCACACATGCCAGAATGTAAAATGGAGATTAGACGGAATATGTTGTTGTTGCTGCTGCTGATGTTGTTTTTTTTTGGGGGGGGGGGTAGGTTTAGGGTTAGGGTCAGTGTTACGGTCAGGGTCGGGTTAGGGTTAGGGTTAGGGTTAGTGTTTAGGGTTAGGGTTAGGATTAGTGTTTAGGGTTAGGGTTAAGGTTAGGGTCAGGGTTAGGATTAGTGTTTAGGGTTAGGGTTAGAGTGAGGGTCAGGGTTAGGATTAGTGTTTAGGGTTAGGGTTAGTGTTTAGGGTTAGGGTGAGGGTTAGTGTTTAGGGTTAGGGTCATGGTCAGGGTTAGGGTTAGGGTTAGTGTTTAGGGTTAGGGTTAGGGTTAGGGTCAGGGTCAGGGTCAGGGTCAGGGTTAGGGTTAGGGTTAGTGTTTAGGGTTAGGGTTAGGGTTAGGGTTAGTGTTTAGGGTTAGGGTTAGGGTTAGGGTTAGGGTTAGTGTTTAGGGTTAGGGTTAGGGTCAGGGTCAGGGATAGGGTTAGTGTTTAGGGTTACGGTTAGGGTTAGGGTTAGGATTAGTGTTTAGGATTAAGGTTAGGGTTAGGGTAAGGGTTAGGGTTAGGGTTAGGATTAGTGTTTAGGGTTAGGGTTAGTGTTTAGGGTTAGGGTGAGGGTTAGTGTTTAGGGTTAGGGTCAGGGTTAGGGTTAGGGTTAGTGTTTAGGGTTAGGGTTAGTGTTTAGGGTTACGGTTAGGGTTAGGGTTAGGCTCAGTGTTAAGGTTAGGGTTAGGGTTAGGGTTAGGGTTAGGGTCAGGGTCAGGGTTAGGGTTAGGGTTAGGGTTAGTGTTTAGGGTTACGGTTAGGGT
>OY744533.1:4928492-4963492 GCA_963556195.1 Sepiola atlantica | reverse complement strand
GGCTTTCGAAAAAACCAAAGTTCAAATATTTGAAAAATATGAAAATTATTATTAAAGGACTTTTTGTTAAAAAAACGCAGTGAATGAAAAGAAAAATTCCGTGAAGAATATATGCAGATTGTCCGGGTGGTAAATTTCCGTTGAAAAGAAGTCAAATGAATTGTAGAATGTTTCAAACGACTATATATATATATATATATATATATATATATATATATATATATATATATATATATATATATATAATCCAGGAAAGGTAAACATCCACAAGATAGTAATCCAAAGAATTTATAAAAAGAGCTCAATATCAAATAGAGCTTTTATATATGATTATTTTTATTCACACAGACATGTACAAAATCTGCGACACTGGTATGTCGATGTTATCGATCAACAGCTGTTATAAACTGAGATCTCATCAGGCAGAGTTAAAATCCTATCTTTACCTCAGATCATATTTGGAATATTTCTTTTCTTTCTCTCTCTGTACCCCCCAAAAAACAAGCAGAACTTCCATGAACAAAGTTTCTTTCCTAGAGCGTCCCATCTGTGGAACAAAATACAGCGGAGCTGCTTCCCAACCGACTACAACAGCTAGCATATATATATATATATATATATATATATATATATATATATATATATATATATATATATATATATATATGTAAATTATAACTAAAAGGTAAACTTTTAGAGAGTTTGACCTATTGTGAAATAAGGAAAGCTCAATATACTGGATAGAGCAAAAATATGGTACGTCAATGAAAATTAGTAAGACCTGCAAAAGTTTTCTTTTTAAAATTAAAATTAAAAATTAAAAAATCAAAAAAACTTCTATAAAAAAATTTGGAACTTTGACAGTCCTACCCTGTCAACTTATCAATCATAATTTTTCCTCTGATGATAAGATTTTGATCTTTGAAAAGCCTGGTTTAAGGAAAGAAAGAGATGAAAAATAAATGTTTTTATTAACTAAACTACTCCTTGTTTTGAACAACTGAAAATACCGATTTGCTTCCATTTGCAGGTCTTACTAATTTTCATTGACGTACCATATATATATATATATATATATATATAGTCATCTACAGACAGAATGTTTCGTTGCATCACAGTTCTTCAGTGTGGCTAGAGAGGCAAGCACTTCAAGTTGGGATCGAAACTCAACCGTTTTGCTGACAGTTGGCGATGCCCACCATTCGACCGTCATGCAGGAGCCACGAGTGAGTGAAATCTCAATGTTCATATAAACGCTGACAACAACTGAAGAGTACTTCATTCGTCTTCATGTGATTGGCGATTCCACTTACCACATTGCTCAACCCACAAAGGAAGGGGATAGGTAGTCATCCACAAAGAGACTGTTTCGCTGTATCACAGCTATTCTGTGTAGCTAGACAGAAAGCGAAGATAACACATCTGAAATAGTCAGCTTAATCTAAGGTCATATGAAAATATTAAAAGTGCTCAACGTTGTATCATTTACGCATGTTTTAATTATAAGACTAAATTGTTTGCACTTCCTTCCATCCAATTAGGCGACTCTAAGCGTTTGAAGATATTAATATCCCGGCTGTTGACCCACACTCGGGTTCACGTCACACCACAGATATTAATTACCCACTTATCGTAATTAATTTCATTAATATCGTCATAAAAATGAGAGAGAAAATGTCTGCGTTCGCAAGTGAACGCAACGGTTTGCATCAGCCTCAACTTTTTACATATATATATATCTTGTCTTTCACAGCATTTTATTTTTATGATATAGCATGCATTTTACCCTTATATATATATATATATATATATATATATATATATATATATATATATATATATATATATATATATAGTCTAAAGAAGCTTTGAGTCATTTAAAAAAAATATATATAAAATGCAGTTTAAATTCCCAGACAAACCAACTAAATCCAATATATTGCAGACTTAACATTCGTTGGAAAATTAATAAATTAAAAAAAATAAGTTAAAAAAAGAAAAAGGGGGGGGGGTAAATTATGTAAGAGTGAAACAAAAACAGGAGACCTTAAGCGTCTAATATTAACACGGGAATCATCAGCTGTTTACCATGTAACTGTTTCGGAGATTTAAAAACAGGACAGTTATAATATTCATGGCTCTCCAATGGTACTGATTATATATATATATATATATATATATATATATATATTCTTATCTATCCGTTTTTGCTGGAGATGAGGCATCCTACTGGATGGCAGACATTCACCAGCTATTTCAGACACTCCAGCCTAGATATCTTTTTAAGATTCTAACCGTATATATATATATATATATATATATATATATATATATATATATATATATATATATATATATATATATATATGTGTGTGTGTGTGTGTGTGTGTGTATATGGTATGTGTGTGGTGTGTGTGTGTATGGTATGTGTGTGGTGTGTGTGTGTATGGTATGTGTGTGGTGTGTGTGTGTGTGTGTGTGTGTGTGTGTGTGTGTGTGTGTGTGTGTGTGTGTGTGTGTGTGTGTGTGTGTGAAAAAAGACAAACGAGCAACAGGTTAAAGTGCAGGAGAAAAACAAAAACGAGAGATTTGACCAGTTTCGTTCGTATTAACGAACGTCTTCAGAAAAAGTGAAGATTTGGAAACAATTTTATTTTGAAGGCACATTTTTATTTTGAAGGAAAAAGTTGATCCGATTGGACCATATGAGAAGACTTTTAGCGACATTGAAATATAATTTGACATGTAGGTGATATATTCATCTTTATTTCTTTTTTCTTATTCTTTTTTTTATTTTTATTTATTTTCTTTTTCTTTTATTTTTCGCACCTACCAAGCTAGTATAGGGGAGGCGGTAGGCGGAGAGGGTAAAGGCGATAAGAGGGAAGAAGACAGAGAAACTAAAGTGGAAGATATATGCATGCATACAATCATGTATATATAAACACAGTCAAACCTAACACACATAGGAGCAGGTATGAAACGTTTTTCTCCTGCATTTTAACCTGTTTTCCGTTTGTCTTTTTTCACACATATTGTCTACCACAGCATTTCATTTCTATGACTTATCATGCACCTTACTCCATATATATATATATATATATATATATATATATATATATATATATATATATATATATATATATATATGGAGTAAGGTGCATGATATATATATATATATATATATATGTATATATATATATATATATCAAACAATATTTTTTTTTGTTTATTATCTATGTACATATACGTTTCGTCCTTTTTAATCGAGACTCATCAGCAGAGAGATATAACTATTCACTACTGGTCGCGTGATTCGAAACCACAGGCTACGAGTATTTTACAACTCAAATCTCGACACCTAGAACCACTCGCCCACCACTGGATAGCTAAATAAACAGTGATAATTTTAACACTTATTTCGGCGGCTTGACGTCATAAAAGCGTTCAACTTAATTAAAGGAACGATGCATTTATAGCTAGCGACGTCATGCTGTGTTAATACTACACATACAGTGCCCATCTAGACGGGTTTTCTAGGGGCTACAAATAATAAATATTTCTTATTTTGGACTATTGAAGAATTTCCAACTCTATTGATAATGTTTAATCATTCATTTATTTCTTTTTATGATCTCCTATGTTTGAATTCATGTTTTGAAACATGACGTAAATCATAAATCTATGACGTCACGTCAAAGTTATAATGATTTTGTTAAGATGTTGTTTTAAGAAAGTCTAAATAGCTCAGTTTGTAGAACATCAGACTGAAGATCTCAAGGATTCGGTTTCGATTTCCGGTCATGGCAATCGCTTTATTTGTTGGGAATTTATTATTCAGTATTAATGCAGTATTTTCCATTTCTAAAAGAAGTTAAGATATATTTTTTTTTAAATGTAACTGACAGACAGATAGACAGACACACACACACACACACACACAGAAAATGCTCCTTATATTAGAGTGGACGAGCCAAAATATCCTCCCTGCTGTCGCGTTTCTTCCTACTGTAACTGAAGTATTCCACAGTAAACCGAGTGGGTTCAGTGAATAGTTTAAGTGAGTTAATTTGAAGGACGTTCATAAGTTCAGTCAGTTAGCTCAGTCAATGAAGCCTAAGACTGCGGGCCTCAGGTTCGCGGTTGCGATTCCCAGTGCCGGCCTCATGTTTCTTTATTTATGTAAAATAAGTTTCTTATGTTTAGAAAACTTTCCGCTGACAGACAGACATCCAGACAGACATCCAGAGAATGTCCTCATTATATTATAAGTAGACTAGCGGTCGTCTATTTTTGCTAGGCTGCCGCGTCAGAAATGTACGCTCACCCGTAAACCGATGGAGCCCCAGTCATATTTCTTGGGTGGTTAGACATTTATTTTCTTTGTTTCCGACCAAGAATATTTTTAGTTAAAAAAAATTGTTTTTTGTTACCCTCCACCACCCATAGAAATATTTTTAGTTTATCATCATCATCATCATCATCATCATCATCATCATCATCATCATCATCATCATCATCATCATCATCATCACCATCACCATCACCATCATCACCACCATCATCACCATCATCACCATCATCACCACCATCATCACCACCATCATCATCATCATCATCATCATCATCATCATCATCATCATCATCACCATCATCTACATTGATATAAACCTTTCCCATTTTCCTTTCTTTTCCCTTTCTTTCTCTATTCTTTTCCCCCTTTATCTTTCCCCCCTCTCTTTTGTTCCTTCACTTTCCTCTTCTTTTTCCCCTTTCCTCCCTCTTTTTTGTTCCTTCACTTTCCTCTTCTTTTTCCTACCTTTCCTTCGCTTTTGTTTTTATCTTTTACTTCCTTCACTTGTATTTTTATATGAACACTAGCAGGGTGACCCGACGTTGCCCGGGATTGAATAAGGATCACTACTATGTACTTTTTCATTATGCTCATAACTGTTTTACAAGTACTTCAATGGATTGTGCTCTGATGAGCTTGTGGCTCTGGTACCCCCACGACATAAATTCACTAGACCAACCCTACAATCTGTCAAATCCTATCCATTCACTGTGGAGGTCCCCAGATGCCGAACAGCTTTCTGCTCCAAAAGCTTCTTTCCTTGTGCTGCTGGACTCTGGAACTCTCTCCCTGCTCCCTGTTTTCCTGACGGTACTGACCTGCAGAAATTTAAAACTAATGTAAACAGACATCTCACTGTGCAGCTGGCAATTTAGTTTCGTCCTTTTTAATCGGGACTCATCAGCAGAGAGATATAACTATTCACTACTGGTTGCGCGATTCGAAACCCCAGGTTACGAGTATTTTACAACTCAAATCTCGACACCTAGAACCACTCGCCCACCACTGGATAGCTAAATAAACAGTGATAATTTTAACACTTATTTTGGCGGCTTGACGTCATAAAAGCGTTCAACTTAATTAAAGGAACGATGCATTTATAGCTAGCGACGTCATGCTGTGTTAATACTACACTTACAGTGCCCATCTAGACGGGTTTTCTAGGGGCTACAAATAATAAATATTTCTTATTTTGGACTATTGAAGAATTTCCAACTCTATTGATAATGTTTAATCATTCATTTATTTCTTTTTATGATCTCCTATGTTTGAATTCATGTTTTGAAACATGACGTAAATCATAAATCTATGACGTCACGTCAAAGTTATAATGATTTTGTTAAGATGTTGTTTTAAGAAAGTCTAAATAGCTCAGTTTGTAGAACATCAGACTGAAGATCTCAAGGATTCGGTTTCGATTTCCGGTCATGGCAATCGCTTTATTTGTTGGGAATTTATTATTCAGTATTAATGCAGTATTTTCCATTTCTAAAAGAAGTTAAGATATATTTTTTTTTAAATGTAACTGACAGACAGATAGACAGACACACACACACACACACAGAAAATGCTCCTTATATTAGAGTGGACGAGCCAAAATATCCTCCCTGCGGTCGTTTTAGCCAGGATGTCGCATTTCTTCCTACTGTAACTGGAGAGTTCCACAGTAAACCGAGCGGATTCAGTGAATAGTTTAAGTGAGTTAATTTGAAGGACGTTCATAAGTTCAGTCAGTCAATGAAGCCTAAGACTACGGGCCTCAGGTTCGTGGTTGCAATTTCCAGTGCCGGCCTCAAGTTTCTTTATTTATGTAAAATAAGTTTCTTACGTTTAGAAAACTTTCCGCTGACAGACAGACATCCAGACACCCAGAGAATGTCCTCGTTATATTATAAGTAGACTAGCGGTCGTCTATTTTTGCTAGGCTGCCGCGTCAGAAATGAACGCTCACCCGTAAACCGATGGAGCCCCAGTCATATTTCTTGGGTGGTTAGATTTTCTTTGTTTCCGACCAAGAATATTTTTAGTTAAAAAAAAAGAATTTTTTTACCCACCACCATCCATAGAAATATTTTTAGTTTAAAAAAAAAATTTTTTGACCCCCCCCAATAAAAAAAATTTTTTGACGCCCCCCCAATAAAAAAAATTTTTTGACCCCCCAATAAAAAAATTTTTTTACCCTCCCTCACCCATAGAAATATTTTTAGTTTAATAAAAAAAAATTTTTTCATAGGAATATTTTTAGTTTAAAAAAAAAATTTGGAACCCCCAAATAAAAAATTTTTTACCCTCCCCCACCCATAGAAATATTTTTAGTTTAAAAAAAAAATTTGGACACACGCCCCAATTTTTTTTTACCCTCCCTCATACATAGAAATATTTAGACATTTTTTCTTTACTTTCTTTTTTCCTTTTATGTCTTCAACTTTTTCTTTATACTTTTCCTTCTTTTATTTCTTTCTTTCCATCTTTCTTTTTTCTTTCTTCTTGTTCTTGATTTTTTGCTACTTTTTCCCTCAGCTTTTCTTTTTTTTTCCTTATCATCATCATCATCATCATCATCATCATCATCATCATCATCATCATCACCATCATCATCATCATCATCATCATCATCTACATTGATATACACCTTTCCCATTTTCCTTTCTTTTCCCTTTCTTTCTCTATTCTTTTACCCCTTTATCTTTCCCCCCTCTTTTTTGTTCCTTCACTTTCCTCTTCTTTTTCCCCTTTCCCCCCTCTTTTTTGTTCCTTCACTTTCCTCTTCTTTTTCCTACCTTTCCTTCGCTTTTGTTTTTATCTTTTAATTCCTTCACTTGTATTTTTATATGAACACTAGCAGGGTGACCCGACGTTGCCTGGGATTGAATAAGGATCACTACTATGTACTTTTTCATTATGCTCATAACTGTTTTACAAGTACTTCAATGGATTGTGCTCTAATGAGCTTGCGGCTCTGGTACCCCCACGACATAAATTCACTAGACCAACCCTACAATCTGTCAAATCCTATCCATTCACTGTGGAGGTCCCCAGATGCCGAACAGCTTTCTGCTCCAAAAGTTTCTTTCCTTGTGCTGCTGGACTCTGGAACTCTCTCCCTGCTCCCTGTTTTCCTGACGGTACTGACCTGCAGAAATTTAAAACTAATGTAAACAGACATCTCACTGTGCAGCTGGCAATTTAGGTTGACCCCCCTCCCCCCCCCCCCCAAAAAAAGAACTTTCACCCTTTTTCTCAGTAGCCCCTTAAGTCTACAGTGGCGGCCTGCCTTGTTTGGGGTGAACTTTGTTAAAAAAAAAACAAGAAAAACCGCCATATTACTTTCTTTGTTTGGAGAATCTTTTCGCCTTTCTTCATTTGGAAGGTTTTCCCTTCTTTTTCCCTTTCTTTTCCTTTCCTTCCCCCACTACCTCTGTTTTCTTTCCTTTTCTTTTCCTTTCACCTCCCTCCTCCCCACCATTACTTTCTCTCCTCCTCTCTCCTTTCTTTTTCCTTTTTCCTTTTTCCTCTTTCCTCGCCAGCCGATGGCATGTGGCAACTTAAACTGAATGGGTGGAGCCAAAAGGGTTAGGATTTCATGTCAGTAACCCCAATGCTATTAATATGAAACCCTGGCCTGATGCCTGTTCCTGGGCGGCTAATATTGCCAAACCTTTATTTCTCTCCCCTACCATGACAAGTAACACTAGTTGGCCTATTGCCAAGAGGGTGGGTGTCTGTGTGCTCGGGTGGGTGGGGGCACTGCAAATAAATAATGCAGTTCTAAAAATTCAACGAATTTAATTTCTTTAAATCATTGAATGCATATAACTGTATCCTATATCTCTACAAAGCCACCATTCGTTCATACATGTAGTATGTGGTGGATCAAGATGCGATTCGAACGAACGCCAAAGAGCGAATGGCTTGAATAGCTACCCTATTTCTTTCCCCTGGTTCGTTTGGGTAAACTCTCCTCTTCCCTTTCAAAAAGCTAGTTAGTTTTCACACTCTCGGGCGACATTTCCGTGTTAACTTACAGTTGGTGTCAAAGGTCAGGTGTGTTGTGGTCTGTCATAATTGTTCATTTCTTTTGGATCACGTGCCGAAAAAAAAAATGAACATTTATCTTTTCTGACAAAAAACAAAACAAAAAAACTAAACAGCAAGTCAAACCTTTTCGGGTTATTGAATGCCAAATTCTTACATTTTGGTTAAAAAATGCTGTTTATGCTTCTGGATCAAATAAATGTGAGGCACCCCAGAACGAGCAACAACTAAAAACACAGATTTTGCCGTAACACAGATTTTTAAAATAACTTCTGGTTGAATGAGCATTTATCTTTTCTGACAAAAAACAAAATAAAAAAACTAAACAGCAAGTCAAACCTTTTCGGGTTATTGAATGCCAAATTCTTACATTTTGGTTAAAAAATGTTGTTTATGCTTCTGGATCAAATAAATGTGAGGCACCCCAGAACGAGCAACAACTAAAAACACAGATTTTTTTTAAAACTTCTGGTTGAATGAGCATTTATCTTTTCTGTGTGATGGATCGAGGTACGATTCGAGCGAACGCTAAAAAGCGAATGGCTTTATTAGCTACCCTATTTCTTTCCCCCGGTTCGTTGGGATACGCTCCCCTCTTCACTTCCAAAAAGCAAGTTAGTTTTCACAGGAACGTGTTAACTCAATATTTCCCAACCAATGAATATCGGTTCAAACCCAAAATCTAACAAGGTTATATCAAATTAACAAGCCCATGTAAACTGAGAAACCCCTATAAGAGACGGTGAAATAAACAGGCAAGACAGGACCCACAAGAACGTACGCTTAATACACCCTACCTTACACAGTAGCACATTGTCTAATACTCACATACGTATATTACTCCCACATGCATATTCACGCTAACAAATATACATACACATGTAGCCCTCATGTCTGTTTATTGACTGAACATTTTCCTACCAAAGAACACGAGTTGTATAAACTTTACCAAAGAACACGAGTTGTATAAACTTTACCAAATGAACATTTCTTCACTAAAAATGACTTTTATATTCATTTAAAATTATACTCATATAAATGTTTCGTTATTTAACCATATTTTCCTGAATATTTAATTTCTTTCCATTCCATTTTGATATGCATGTATATGTACCAAGGAGAAAATTTGAATGCCTACTAGACCTTATCTCTCTGTACAAGGGTTTGTCAGGACAACCTGACATGAGGATACTTCCTCCTATAAATAAACACTGATTAAATATTCTAAATAATTTGAAGCCCAAATAAGATCCCCTCACTATAGCTAACCAACACTCGTTTATACAAGGAATGGTACACCTTCTCCGAGTGATGTTGGTGCTAGTAACAGCACGTAGCTAAATAGTCCACCAGACTAGATGAATTCTTGTCCTTGAATCCGGTAAGACCAAGAGACCACAAGAAAGATATATTCTAACATAGTTAACTGATCAATTGGGAAGAGGAAAATTAATATTCTTAACTTCTTTACTAACTCAACGTTTGACAGATAAAGGAGAAAATTAATTGAATATTCGAATATCTATGTATCTCATATAGAGATAAAGTTTTAGCCCCAGGAAGGGGCCCCTTGATTTCTGAGAAGTTCGACTGAAGTAAAATGAACCAAGAGAGACACCATTTCCTTCCTAGGCCATAAGTATTGTTGCCACATCTGGGCTGGTGCTCCAACCACTAGTCTCTCTCTCTTGAACAGGGTACGAAAAAGAGTCTCTAACCTATTAGATCCCACACCTTCTACCTAGCTCCAGCCCCTGTGCCATCGCCGCAATGTGGTATCCCTCACTGCACTTGTACCACTCCAACGTAAATGCTCCTAACAAGCAGCAAAATCTCACCCCTTCAATGTAGATGTCCCCAGATGCCGGAAGATTTTATACTCTGATAGCTTCTTTTCTCATACCGCTTGCTTTTGCGATATCCTCCATGCTCCCTGTTTTTTCCAAACATGCAGAAATTTAAATGTAATGTGAACAAACATCGTGCTACCCAACTCCCCACTCAGGTTGCACCTAACCCCCCAAAAATCTGACTTCTATCACAGTAGCCCCTTATGCTTTAGTGGCATGTTGCTTGTTTGAGGTAAATAAAAGTATATATATATATATATATATATATATATATATATATGAAGAAAGAAAGATGAAGATAAAAAATTGCATACAATTACATAAAATTACATAAAGTTACATAAAATTAATACAAATTTTATTACATCGAAAGTTCAGATGCAAGGAGTTACATTAATCCTTAAACCATGGTTTTTCAAATATAAAACTCTTCTCGTCAAAGGATAAAATTTGGTACGGCGGTATTTATAATAAATAAATATTACCTAGTTCCATTTCACTTTGAAAAATTGAAAAATAAAACTAGAAAGGTTGGGGATAAAGAAATAAAGAAATAAATGGCCGGGGAGGAAAATTAGCAGTATTGAGTAGCCATTTTCGAAGACAAAAGGGGGCGCTATGGTGCAGATAGCAAAATAGCAAAAGTTTGTAGAATTGGAGAAAGTTTTTTAACAATTTTTACAGGGTTTCAAGTAAAAGGTAGAGGGTTCAAAGATATCTCACTTGGTCCGTATGGATTCGTACTCCGTTATGTGTATAGTTCCGTAGAGTTACAAGTAAAAATCCTGGACTGGTATTTTAAATATCCAATTCGACAAATCCGAGGTGAAGATTGTCTGTTCTTTAAAATTGATTGCTCTAATCCTTGGCCTTTTGGCTAAGATCAAAGTGTAGTATCTGTTCCGATGGATACTGCACCCCATACTGGTGTTTTCTTGGCCTTCGGGTCTTGATTTACGCCCGTCAATGGGTCTGTCCTGTGCAGTTCTAGGAGGTCCACCTCTTTGCTTCCCCTCTTTGGGGAGGAGTAAGTTTATTGCTTACTGCCTGAGGCGCCCCTACCAGGGAATGCCGACGGGGCTGCCCAGGCAATTTTTAAACCCCACTTTCTCGACCCGACTTTGGGTCACATCTTACTTGTGGGAGTAAGATAAAAACTGGCCTTGTGCCTAACTCCTGGAGAGGAGTAAATCAATACTCAACGTATTGAGCTTTACTTTATCGCGATAGATCACTTTACGATACTTCACTTATCGTTAATTCTATTATCATTAGTAATATATATATATATATATATATATATATATATATATATATATATATATATATAAAATAAAATATGAAACTAAAAGTATACTTTTAGTAGATAGAACCTATAGTGAAATGGTTTAAGCTCAATATACAAGATAGAGCAATTATAAAGATAGATGAAAGAAGAGAGATAAAGATGTACGAATGACAAATTTATTTCAACTTCGATTGTTCAATGCAAAGTGTACACGATAAAAACATGTTTATTATTCTTTCCTTAAGCCAAGGCTTTTCAAAGATTAAAATCTTATCATCAGAGGAATTACATAGATGGATAAGTTGGCAGTGGAAAAGCCAAAATGTAAAATTTTAAAAAATTTTAAGTAATGGAGAGTGAGAATGTGCGTGTAAAAAAGATATGGGGTCTGTCCAGTTGGTAAATATCCGTTGATGAGGTGTCCAGTGAAAGGAGATTTAAAGATGGAAAAGAAGGGTTTTCGTGAACGCCGCATTGAAAAAGTTCAAGAATGAAGTAAATCCAATAGAAAGATGTTTAGTTCAATCGTAGGTGGTGATTACTTAATATTATTTCAAATTTTGAATTTTTGGCTTTTGCATATCAAATTATCAATTAATCTGAGTTTGAACGAGTATCTATAAAATGGTTATTTTCATTCAGTCGCACACGGTGATAATTTAATTACATACAAAGACTGCAGTTTAGAAAGAAAAGCGAACAGAACGAAAAAAAGGTGGAAAAAAACCCAGACAAATATGCAACAAATAAATGTTACCAAAGGCAAGATAATTTACTCTCCTACCTACCTGGATAAGTTTATTTGTGTTTTAACTTATTTTAAAGCGTTTTTTTTTTTTAGTTCGATTTAAAACTAGTGTCGAGACGTCACGTGATCAAATCGGCATTTTTTTTTTTTTTTTTTTTTCACTTCTAACTTGGCGTCTCAACACTAATTTTAAAATAAAAGTGCATCATGGTGTTGTTGGAGAGAAAACTATAAAGTCAACACAGCCGTTACGTTTCAACGTACGTTTTATGTGCTTGAACGCGACATGAAAGGTGGTTAGGGTTTTTTTTTGTTTGTCTGCTTTTTATTGATATTTGTTGCCTCTTATGCAAATCATGTGACGTAGGTTGCTGACCTTCTCTAGGCGCCTAGCGTCAGGTGGAATTTCCGGCGCTCCTGCATAGAACGTAACCGATCTGAGGGAGATAACTCTAACTTTCTTACACGCCGCTATTCCGAATTCGTAGACGCTGAAACTTTGGCATGAGATGAGATAACTTTTGGTGATTGCTTACTGTTGGGCCGAGAAAAAAAATTGTTATCTTTAATTTGAGGAGAGTCAAATAACGGGGAGATAACTCTAGTTGCAAGTTTCAACCCCGCTTTATATTAAAAGGGATGTTACTATTGTAATTATTCTAAAATAAAGTTTAACAAAATGTATACGTAAAAGGTTAATTTAGGAATAAAACAATCACAACGCATTCGGCACCAATGAAAAATAAAATGATTTTGAAAAATAAAATGATTTTGAAAATAAAATGATTTTGAAAATAAAATGATTTTGAGAAATAACATGATTTTGAAAAATAACATGATTTTGAAAAATAAAATGATTTTGAAAAATAAAATGATTTTGAAAAATAAAATGATTTTGAAAAATAAAATTATTTTGAAAATAAAATGATTTTGAAAATAAAAGGATTTTGAAAATAAAATGATTTTGAAAAATAAAATGATTTTGAAAATAAAATGATTTTGAAAAATAAAAGGATTTTGAAAAATAAAAGGATTTTGAAAATAAAATTATTTTGAAAATAAAATGATTTTGAAAAATAAAATGATTTTGAAAAATAAAATGATTTTGAAAATAAAAGGATTTTGAAAATAAAATGATTTTGAAAAATAAAAGGATTTTGAAAAATAAAATGATTTTGAAAAATAAAAGGATTTTAAAAAATAAAAGGATTTTGAAAAATAAAATGATTTTGGAAAATAAAATGATTTTGAAAAATAAAAGGATTTTGAAAATAAAATGATTTTGAAAAATAAAATGATTTTGGAAAATAAAAGGATTTTGAAAATAAAATGATTTTGAAAAATAAAAGGATTTTGAAAAATAAAATGATTTTGAAAAATAAAAGGATTTTAAAAAATAAAAGGATTTTGAAAAATAAAATGATTTTGGAAAATAAAATGATTTTGAAAAATAAAATGATTTTGAAAAATAAAATGATTTTGGAAAATAAAAGGATTTTAAAAAATAAAAGGATTTTGAAAAATAAAATGATTTTGGAAAATAAAAGGATTTTGAAAAATAAAATGATTTTGAAAAATAAAATGATTTTGGAAAATAAAAGGATTTTAAAAAATAAAAGGATTTTGAAAAATAAAATGATTTTGGAAAATAAAATGATTTTGAAAAATAAAATGATTTTGAAAAATAAAATGATTTTGGAAAATAAAAGGATTTTAAAAAATAAAAGGATTTTGAAAAATAAAATGATTTTGGAAAATAAAATGATTTTGAAAAATAAAATGATTTTGAAAAATAAATTATCCAAGAAGAAGAAGAAAAAAAAGAAGAAAAATACTTAAATGGAAGGAAAAAAACATAAAACAAGGGAAATAAAGTTTTTGAAATAAATGAAAGTTTTACACTGGGTAAAATTCAAAAATTTGTTGGAAAACAGTTCCGAGTGCAATGTCCCTTTGGAATTTTTGTTTCCACATAAATTCAGCTAGGTACGATTCCACCATTTGCGTGCGGATGTCACATTCAACTTTGTTCTTTTTCTTCGCCTCATTCCCCATTCGTTCTACGGGGCACCTTTTAGTGGATCACAAAATTGTATTTGTGATTCACACGCAAATGATGGAATCCTTCGACACTTAAGCGATCGTACACTCGCCAACAATCAGACACAATTGTCGTACCTGGTCTCACATTTTTTTTTATCAAAGGAATTAACGTTGCTGCATCTCTCGCCGGCACGGTTACCAAAAAAACGCACCTGAAATGAATCTGTGCAGTTGCAAGAAGTCTATTATTTTGGCATTATCTCTGGTTAAATATAAAATATCTCCCAAGTTCAGAGTGTTAAAACCCATTTTCAGATAAATCGTGGTTGAAACTGGAAACTAGAGTTATCTCCCCCTTATTTGACTCTCCTAAAATTAAAGATAACAAATTTTATTTTTCGGCCCTACAATAAACAAGCACCCAAAATGTTACGGTCTTTAACCCAAAGAAAGAAAGAAAATGCAACTGTTTTTTTGTAAATGTCACAAACTGTATAACAATTATGAGATGTTTTTTGTGACGTGTAAATAAAGGCGCTTAAAAGTTATCTTTGGGACATTTAAAAAAGGAGACTTTATTTAAAACGTTCTACCTAGGAGCGCCCATTTTTCTTTTTCTTAAGGCGATAAAAAAGTTATCTGATCTCATACCAAAGTTTCGGCGTCTACGAATTCAGAGTCGCGGCGTGTAAGAAATTTAGAGTTATCGCCCTCAGATCGGTTACGTTCTATCCAGCAGCGCCGAATTTTCTATGGACAGAGCTTCTTGGCAAGGTCTTGTTATCTGTGGAACACGTTGCTGCAGGACTACTTCCACTAGACCAACGAATACAAAAACGAGCTGGAACAAAAAAAGCAGAAAATAAATCAGAGAATTCTGAAGAACACATGTCATAATATGATTAGCGCAAAGACAGGAGATGCCTTATTGAAAAGACTAAGGCTATAGGTAGGAGGAAAACAGTCAGCAGGAAGAGAGTTCTTGTGAAAAAGCTACTGGAATAGGAAGCTATATTACAATGAGGTATCAAAACAGCGAATTGATGGAGACCACTAGACCAACGAGTCAAACGAGCTGGAACAAAGGAAGCAGGGAATAGATCACACAACTCTGAAAAACACATGCCATAATAGTATTTATAGAAAAGACTGAGACTAGCAACATCACGTCTGTAAGAGAGAGAAGGTGTAGAGAAAAAGAAAGGGTTAGGGCAAACCAAATTTAATCATAGAAGCCTTTTACATCTCAGTGGTAATATCCCTTGTTTGGCTTTAGGGTTCGGATTAGGGTTTAAGGTTAGGGTTATTGTTAGGGTTTAGAGTTAGGGTTTAACATTAGGGTTAGGGTTTAGAATAAGGGTTTACGGTTAGAGTTAGGGTTTAGAGTTAGAGTTAGTGTTTAAGGTTAGGGTTCGAGTTAGGGTTTAAGGTTAGGGTTTAAGATTAAGGTTAGGGTTAGGGTTCAGAGTTAGGGATTAAGGTTAGGGTTAAGGTTAGGGTTTAGAATTAGGGTTTAAGGTTAGGGTTAGGGTTTAGAGTTAGGGTTTAAGGTTAGGGTTAGGGTTTAGAGTTAGGGTTTAAGGTTAGGGTTCGGGTAAGGGTTTACGGTTAGGGTTTAAGATTAGGGTTATGGTTATGGTTTAGAGTTAGGGTTTAACGTTAGGGTTAGGGTTTAGAATAAGGGTTTACGGTTAGAGTTACGGTTTAGAGTTAAAGTTTAGAGTTAGTGTTTAAGATTAGGGTTCGAGTTAGGGTTTAAGGTTAGGGTTTAGAGTTAGGGTTTAAGGTTAGGGTTCGGGTTAGGGTTTAGAGTTAGGGTTTAAAGTTAGAGTTAGGGTTTAAAGTTAGGGTTAGGGTTTAGAGTTAGGGATTAAGGTTAGGGTTTAGTGTTGGGGTTTAAGGTTTGGGTTAGGGTTTATAGTTAGGGTTTAAGGTTAGGGTTAAGGTTAGGGTTTAAGGTTAGGGTTTATAGTTAGGGTTTAAGGTTAGGGTTAAGGTTAGGGTTTAGAGTTAGGGTTTAAAGTTAGGGTTAGGGTTTGGGTTAGGGTTAGGGTTTAGAGTTAGGGATTACGGTTCGGGTTAGGGTTCAAAGTTAGGGTTTAAGGTTAGGGTTTAAGGTTAGGCTTCGGGTTAGGGTTTAAGGTTGAGGTTTAAGGTTAGGGTTCGGATTAGGGTTTAAGGTTAGGGTTATTGTTAGGGTTTAGAGTTAGGGTTTAACATTAGGGTTAGGGTTTAGAATAAGGGTTTACGGTTAGAGTTAGGGTTTAGAGTTAGAGTTAGTGTTTAGGTTAGGGTTCGAGTTAGGGTTTAAGGTTAGGGTTTAAGATTAAGGTTAGGGTTAGGGTTCAGAGTTAGGGATTAAGGTTAGGGTTAAGGTTAGGGTTTAGAATTAGGGTTTAAGGTTAGGGTTAGGGTTTAGAGTTAGGGTTTAAGGTTAGGGTTTAGAGTTAGGGTTTAAGGTTAGGGTTCAGGTTAGGGTTTAGAGTTAGGGTTTAAAGTTAGGGTTAGGGTTTGGGTTAGGGTTAGGGTTTAGAGTTAGGGATTAAGGTTAGGGTTTAGTGTTGGGGTTTAAGGTTTAGGGTTTAAGGTTTGGGTTAGGGTTTATAGTTAGGGTTTAAGGTTAGGGTTAAGGTTAGGGTTTAAGGTTAGGGTTTATAGTTAGGGTTTAAGGTTAGGGTTAAGGTTAGGGTTTAGAGTTAGGGTTTAAAGTTAGGGTTAGGGTTTGGGTTAGGGTTAGGGTTTAGAGTTAGGGATTACGGTTCGGGTTAGGGTTCAAAGTTAGGGTTTAAGGTTAGGGTTTAAGGTTAGGCTTCGGGTTAGGGTTTAAGGTTGAGGTTTAAGGTTAGGGTTCGGGTTAGGGTTTAAGGTTAGGGTTAGGGTTAGGGTTTAGAGTTAGGGTTTAAAGTTAGGGTTAGGGTTTGGGTTAGGGTTAGGGTTTAGAGTTAGGGATTACGATTTGGGTTAGGGTTCAAAGTTAGGGTTTAAGGTTAGGGTTTAAGGTTAGGCTTCGGGTTAGGGTTTTAGGGTGTAGGTTTAAGGTTAGGGTTAGGGTTTGAAATTAGGGTTAGGGTTTGGGGGTGAACACAAATTAACACAGCCCACTACCACTATTTTGCTCGTGTAATAGAAACTAGAGAACGAGTGTGGTTCGTTACCGCCAGTACTACCTGTGCTAGCCTCTATGTACCAAAATCGCTAATCACTGCACCATCGCTGCCACGTCTTTTAATGTAAGGTTGTTGGGAAAAAACCCATAAAAATCTGCTTCGTCATTCAAATAGTTCTCTATTTCTCCACAGCTGTGCGAGGTGTGAGTGCTCAGGTCCAGATAAAAGCCAATCATTTTATATGGATTTTTTAAACAGACAAATAGACAGTAATCCCCCACCCACCCCCCACCCCGCCCGTAGACATTCAGGCCTTCCACTAAATTAAGCCCAGCTTATTTAGTGTGATAGGCACGTTCGGTAAATTAACCTAAATTCTATCATTTCCACCTTTTACCCCCCCCCCCTTCTACTTTTATATTAAATATGTTTTTCATCGCCACTTCTTTTCCAAAAATGGATTCGACCATCTTTAGTCTCCACTTCTTTTCTTTACACTTTTTCCCCTATTGTTCATTTTTTTATTTCTACTCTCTAACTAGATTAAGATTCGGGGACTTTTTTTCTTTCTTCCCAGAATGCCACTGACTTCCTGTCTCACCCTTTCCCAATCTTTTTTGCTGATACTTTTACCCTTCTCGCGCACAAACTAATCCTGGCATCTGGCCTGATATCCTGCCCTAATATTTATAACCCTTCTTCCTGAATCGTGAAGAAGGGCAAGGGGTTAGGGTTAGGGTTAGGGTTAGGGTTACGCATAAATCACAATCATTACAGGACATCAGTCTTCCCTTTGCAGATATTCTTTAGACCAGGGGCGGGCAACCTCCAGCCCGTGGGCCACATCCGGCCTGCGAAGGTTTAGCGTCCGGCCCACCACCCTGCTATGCTTTATTATTGCAATCCGGCCGGCGGACCTCCCAGTAAAACTCATATCATTTTGTGACATAGATGTAAAAGTAAGTTTCAATTAAGATTTACAGTGGGATAAAAATGTATAAATATCAGCGAGCGATGATGCATGTATATTTCATTTTTCTTTAACTATTAATTTCAAATCCTTGGCCTGAGATAAAAATAGAAAAAGAGAAAAAGATAGGCAAAGAGAAAACGAGAGACGAGGAAAGGGCATGAAACATAGAACTTATGTGAGGTGTGTCAAAACGAATGCTGGATCAACTTGCTACTTCCCCGTCATTATTTTTTATGATTCCAAAATGGCTCTTAGTCGGCGCTTTTTATAACATCACATACAGAAGTCTCTTGAGAAAAAATATCAGATTTGTAGAGTGTTCAATGCAATTTTTGTACAATTTATTCATGTAAACAAAATATAGTAATTCTGAGATTTCGTTTTTCACTCCGGCCCGCGATCTCCTTCCAAAAGTCTCATCTGGCCCTCACTCTGAAAAGGTTGCCCGTCCCTGCTTTAGACCCATCGACAGAGTCAAGAAAAATACACACATTATTTCGTCTTTTACTTAACATTTTGACAAGACTTGGCAAGGAGCAAAGTGTTGTATCTGTTCCGATACTACACCTCATCATTTTTTGTCATCGGTCAAGGAAAGAGAATTCCTTCTTGACTGAGTCAATTTAAATTTTTCTTCCAATTAAGAATTGCCCCTTTTGGGGAGTTTGATTTTTACCCACATTAAAAACCGACCTTGTGTCTAACTCTGCTCTCGTTGGGAGGCAAGTAAATAGGGACTTGCAATCAATATTCAATGTTCGTTTTGGTCAACTTTTTTTTTATTTCATAATTTTATTTTCACAACCTGGATCTCCAGAAAGATGTCCGTCGTATCAAGTCGGCAGGCTGGAAGACCGAAGCTTTCTTGGGATGAGCTGTGTAAACGTGACCGTGCCGTCTTGGGGATTACAAACTTAGATCTTCGCGACCGCCGAGCCTGGAGTGGAAGACTTCGGTCCCACCCTCTGATACAGGACTAATCAAAGGCCTGTTCACAAATAAATTGGAAGAAGAAGAAGAAGAAGAAAAAGAAGAAAAAGAAGAAGAAGAAGAAAAAGAAAAAAGAAGAAGAAGAAGAAGAAGAAAAAGAAGAAAAAGAAAGAAAAGAAGAAAAAGAAGATGAAGAAAAAGAAAGAATAAGAAGAAGAAAAAGAAGAAGAATAAGAAGAAGAAGAAGAAGTAAAAAAGAAGAAAAAAGAAGAAGAAGAAGAAAAAGAAGAAAAAGAAAGAAAAGAAGAAAAAGAAAAAAGAAGAAGAAGAAGAAGAAGAAGAAGAAGAAGACTAAGAAAAAAAGAAGAAAAAGGAAGAAGAAGAAAAAGAAGAAGAAAAAGAAAGAAAAGAAGAAAAAGAAGATGAAGAAAAAGAAAGAATAAGAAGAAGAAAAAGAAGAAGAAGAAGAAGAAGAAGAAGAAGAAGAAGAAGAAAAAAAGAAGAAAAAGAAGAAAAAGAAGAAGAAGAAGAAGAAGAAGAAGAATAAAAAAAAGAAGAAAAAAGAAGAAGAAGAAGAAGAAGAAGAAGAAGAAGAAAAAGAAGAAAAAGAAGAAGAAGAAGAAGAAGAAGAAGAAGAAAAAAAGAAGAAAAAGAAGAAGAAGAAGAAGAAGAAGAAGAAAAAGAAAAAAGAAGAAGAAGAAGAAAAAGAAAGAATAAGAAGAAGAAGAAAAAGAAAGAATAAGAAGAAGAAAAAGAAGAAGAAGAAGAAGAAGAAGAAGAAAGAAAAAAAAGAAGAAAAAGAAGAAGAAGAAAAAGAAGAAAAAGAAAGAAAAGAAGAAAAAGAAAGAAGAAGAAGAAGAAGAAGAAGAAGAAGACTAAGAAAAAAAGAAGAAAAAAGAAGAAGAAGAAGAAAAAGAAGAAAAAGAAAGAAAAGAAGAAAAAGAAGATGAAGAAAAAGAAAAAAGAAGAAGAAGAAGAAGAAAAAGAAAGAAAAGAAGAAAAAGAAGATGAAGAAAAAGAAAGAATAAGAAGAAGAAAAAGAAGAAGAAGAAGAAGAAGAAGAAGAAGAAGAAAAAAAAAGAAGAAAAAAGAAGAAGAAAAAGAAGAAAAAGAAAGAAAAGAAGAAAAAGAAAGAAGAAGAAGAAGAAGAAGAAGAAGAAGAAGAAGAAGAAGACTAAGAAAAAAAGAAGAAAAAAGAAGAAGAAGAAGAAAAAGAAGAAAAAGAAAGAAAAGAAGAAAAAGAAGATGAAGAAAAAGAAAGAATAAGAAGAAGAAAAAGAAGATGAAGAAAAAGAAAGAATAAGAAGAAGAAAAAGAAGAAGAAGAAGAAGAAGAAGAAGAAGAAAAAAAGAAGAAAAAGAAGAAAAAGAAGAAGAAGAAGAAGAAGAAGAAGAAAAAAGAAGAAGAAGAAGAAGAAGAAGAAGAAGAAGAAAAAGAAGAAAAAGAAGAAGAAGAAGAAGAAGAAGAAGAAGAAGAAAAAAAAGAAGAAGAAAAAGAAGAAAAAGAAGAAAAAGAAGAAGAAGAAGAAGAAGAAGAAGAAAAAAAAAAAGAAGAAAAAAGAAGAAGAAGAAGAAGAAAAAGAAGAAGAAGAAGAAGAAGAAGAAAAAAAGAAGAAAAAGAAGAAGAAGAAACTAATGAAGACCATTAAATTACACATTAGAAAGTGTGTTGCACAATGACTGGTACGGATCTGTCACTCGCTCTCAGTCATCTGAAAGGCTCCAAAGTGTGCCCCACATTGATGTCGATGACCCAACACCACGTGAAACAATTTACTTTGTTGCCGTCCTATTCTATAGAAACTGTTTCAACTGCCAAATGAAAAAAAGCTCCCTATAAAGTCCAGATTTAATCTTCCTCTGAGGTTATCAGAACGAAGTCTTTCTGTAAGACACACATTACACATCTATCGTATCATTCTCATATCAATATCCCTTCATAAAACGCATGTACTCAACCCTCACTGCACAGGTTTCACTTCCATATACATGCCTGATAGACTCTTTCTTTAGTTTACAGTGGTAACGCTCTGCTGGTTAGTAATGGCAGAAGTTTCTTGAACTTACTTCATCTACTCTTAACTCTTTCAATCACATTAGCATCTGCTCCACCCTGTGCTCCAATGGTATCACCGAGGTAACAAAACTTCTAGACAACTTCAATAATTAAAAAGGGATATAGTAGTTGTTGTTGTTTTTGTGTTCTGAGATAATTTATAGCACATAATAATTGTTTTAATAATATAAAAAAAAAATATTTTTTTGTTCTCTGGCCTTGGTCAGTGGACAGATTGTGAAGTCATCATCACATTGTGTACACATGCCAGGTAGACTCAGTGGTAACACTCTGCTGGTTCGTAATGGCAGAAGTTCCCTGAACTTACTCCATCCCTCCTAACTCTTGCAATCACACTAGCACCTGCTCCACCCTGTGCTCCAATGGTATCACCAAAGTAACAACACTTCCGAACAACCTCAATAGTTTTGCCATCCACATATACTTTCTCCACATCTGAGTTCTCATCCTTCTCCATTATCTTCCACACAAACTGGTTATCCTCTCTCAACATACCAATAATCCACTGCACTTTTTGTGTACCACAAAAGATTTAGTTGCACCCGACCTCATTTTGAATTTTGGCTCTTCCACTGCCACCTTACTATCTATGTAATTCCTCTGATAATAAGATTTTAATCTTTGAAAAGCCCTGGCTTAAGGAAAGAATAATAAACATCTTTTTACTGAGTACACCTTGCATTGAACAATAGAATTTGAAATAAATTTGTCATTCGTGCATGTTTATCGCTCTTCTTTCATCTATCTGTATATATATATATATATATATATATATATTATTTGTAGCCCCTAGAAAACCCTCTATATGGGCACTGTAAGTGTAGTATTAACACAGCATGACATCGCTGGTATAAATGCATCGTTCCTTTCATTAAGTTGAACGCTCTTATGACGTCAAGCCGCCGAAATAAGTGTAAAAATTATCACTGTTTATTTAGCTATCCAGCGGTGGCTGAGTGGTTCTAGGTGTCGGGATTTGAGTTGTAAAATACTCGTAGCTCGAGGTTTCAGGTCGCGCGACCAGTAGTGAATAGTTAGATCTCTATGCTGATGAGTCCCGATCAAAAAAGGACGAAACGTATACGTACATAGATAATAAACAAAAAACAAATATTTATTATATATATGCGTATATATATTTTTTTATGGAAATCGCTCCAGACAAAGCATGAAGCCACTTGATGTAAGGAGCTAAAAAAATACTACTTCAAGGTCAAAAACTAGCCAACGATAAGTGTTATGGATAGATTCTCACCCAGAAAACAGCAATTATTTCCACTTTGTCAGAAACATCGCTCATTGAATGTGAGGACTAAAAGACAAAATAAAGGAAGCTAGAGTTACGAGGCTGCTGAAAGTTAACTAATTTAAATATAAATAAATTTAAAAAATAGAACAATTAAATATACACTCCAACCATAACTGCTTACTAATGAAAAGATTGTCAGTCAAAAACATTCTAAATGATTAACGTCATTCATGCGAGTTTTGAGTCGGTTATATATTTATCTGGAGACAAATGCAAGAGAAATACCTTAATACTAACCCTAACCTGTATTTTGCTTTTGTGGATCAGAGTGCCGAGAGAGGTTGTGTGGTGGGCTTTGTGTAAATTAGAGGCAAGCGAGTGGTTGCTGAAGGGTTAGGGTTAGAATTAAAAGTCCAAGGAGTTTTTTATAGGTTAGGGTTAGGGTTAGGGTTAGGGTTAGGGTTAGGGTTAAAAGTCCAAGGAGTTTTTTATAGGTTAGGGTTAGGGTTAGGGTTAGAATTAAAAGTCCAAGGAGTTTTTTATAGGTTAGGGTTAGGGTTAGGGTAAGGGTTAGGGTTAGAATTAAAAGTCCAAGGAGTTTTTTATAGGTTAGGGTTAGGGTTAGGGTTAGGGTTAGGGTTAGGGTTAGAATTAAAAGTCCAAGGAGTTTTTTTTTTTGTCTGGAAGAGATGCTGCATGCTGATGCTTTTGTGCCTGTGAAACAATGGAAAACTAACTTGTTAAAGATTCGAAGGAATACTATGGAAAGTAAAGGTCTGAAAGCAAAGATTACCAAAAAATAATTAATTTTTTAATTAATTAATTTTTAAATTAATTAATTAATTAATTGATTAATTTAAAAATTAATTTTTTTTAAAGTTAAAAATTAATTAATTTTTGTATTAATTAATTTTTAATTTTTAAATGAATTTTTAATTAATTTTAAAATTAATTTTAACATTTTTTTAAAATAAATTCAAAAATTAATTAATTCTAAAATTTATTAAGTAAATATTAATTAATTCTAAAATTAATTAATTTTTAAATTAATTTAAAAATTAATTTTAAAAATAATTAAAAAATTAATTTAAAATTAATTAATTTAAAAATTAATTAATTTAGAAATTAATTCAAATAAATATGTAGACTTGTGGAACTCCCTTCCTGCTGACTGTTTTCATTTTACCTATAGCCTTAGTGTTTTCAAGACTAAGGCCAATAGGCATCTCCTGTCTTTACGATAATCATATTTCGTTCTTGTTAGCTCCTTAGATCAAGTGGCTTCATGCGTTGTCTGAAGCAATTAGCATAAATAAATAAATAAATAAATAAAAAAGAGTTATCTCCCTTACAACTAAAATTTTATTTCTTTTTTCTGTATAAGTTTTTAAAAAATGTGAAAAAAAATAAAAATTGAAAACTAAAGTGACTTCACTGCCTCCCGGGCAACACCGGCTAAGTACGTACATTAATAAGTAATATTTAAGTATATTAATAGTAAAAAAAGAAAAGGTATGTTTAAAAAATGCTGTAAAAAAAAGCAGCCAAACTGCTAGAATAAACAAAGCTTGAATTGTTGAATATTTCAAAGACGTTGTTTGTTAAATATAAAATACCGCCCGTTTCTTTTTTTTTTTTTCAGCTACTCATAATATCTGTCTAATCAAGTTTTGCCCTGAAGAGACGTTTGCCGAAAGAGAAGAGCTCTCAATTCAATAAGCGTTGAACGATGGAACTCTTCAGGCACGTTGAGCCGTCGAGTAAGTAAGGGAACCCGGTTGCTAAGATATGATCAAGTAAGAAATTAAGAGGAGAAAAATGGAATAAAAAGAGGTAGAAAATATAAGACAGAAGGAAGAGTAGGTTCAGGAGGAGCAGGAGGAGGAGTAGATTCAAGAGGAGGAGGAGGAGGTTCAGGAGGAGGAAGAGTAGGTTCAGGAGGAGGAGGAAGAGTAGGTTCAGGCGGAGGAGGAGGAGGCTTGAATCATGGTTCGTCATGAACTGTTTTATAAATATATTAAGGATTCCATATTCATCAAGTGCCTTTGCCTTTGATCAATAAAGATGAACCGAATTTTTCATTTTTTTTTGTCATTAATGAGTCATCTTAGTGACAGTGTTTTCTATGTCAGTGTGCTGGGCTTTTATAAATGCATACACATATTAGAGGGGGGGGCTAGCCTAAGGGGCTTAAAAACATGAAGGACCTCACATTAATCTACTGTGACTTACTCATATTTACTTACTCTAGTCTACTGATAAAAAAAACACAATATGGATCTCTAGAGACATGTCCAGAACTCTTACGAGGGGCGTTCAATAAGTAATGCCCCTGACCCATTTCCCATAGCAGTAGATTAATGAAACTTGGCACAGTTATTAGTCTTTCTCTTCATAGGAACCACCCAGAGTTATGCATTTCTCCCATCGTTCGATGTAGCTCTGGACACCGTTTTTGTAGAACACCCCAGGTTGGTCCTCCAACCACGTCGTAACTTCAGAAATCAAGGCTGCATCATCTGGGAAACGCTTTTCTTTCAAAAACGACTTCATGGCTTAGAAGAGATGAAAGTCAGAGGGTGCAAGTTCAGGAGAGTAAGGGGGATGGGGGAGGATTGCAAGTTCAGTATCTTATATGTCTCATCAATACATTTACGTCTTATCGATTTGTCCAATCAATAGATTCATGTATTGTTTATCATATAATCTATCTGTCCCATCCGTACACGCATCTGTATATTCATATCTTATCTATCTGTCCCATCCGTACATCCATAACTTTTTCTATCTTGCCGCTACAAATAGACATGTATACCTTTTCTCTCCGATATATGTGACATAGTGTCAGGTATTCAATTGCAACAAAGTATCTGTTCAATATATACTGTAAATATTCTTTGTGCTGTTATAGATGACGCGCCTGATTTCCGTGACTTTGCGTTGGCAACGATCGGGCAGGTCGCGGAAGCAACCGCGAGTTGCCGAAACGAAAACGGCAAGCGTTAATGGAAGACTTGCAGGCGATAATATAAGACGAATAAATTCAAAGAAAAAATACATAAATAAAATATTAAAAACCGAACGAACCGTCAAATCAATCATTTTCAATCAAATGTGTAGAAAGACAAATTTTTTTTTCTTTTGGTGGGGGGGGGGGGGGGGGGGGGGGGATTTTGTCAATGTTTTCTTTTTCATTTGTTTCGCCGTTTTTATTTTTTTTCTCTTGTTAACATAAAACAAAGAAAGAAAGAAAAATGGGTTAGGGTTTAGGGTTAGGGTTCCCGTTAGGGTTAGGGCTCCCGTTCTTAGCGATAGCCAAGTCCTGCATTCAAACTGCCAAGCTCTAACTGGAAGACTGGCAGACGATAATATAAGACGAATAAATTCAAAGAAAAAATATATAGATTAAAATTGGGGGGGGGGGGGGGGGGGTAAAATTTTGTCAATGTTTTTATAAAATAAAAGAAAGAAAAAATGATATTATTCCGTCAGTGCTCGGGCACTTCCACGCCTTGCCCGATCGTTGTCGACGCGAAGTCACGGGAATCAGGCGCGTCATCTATAACAGTACCGATATTTTTAAATATTAAAGTGTTTTTTTGGCCTTTTGGCCAAGATCAAAGTGTAGTATCTGTTCCGATGGATACTGCACCCCATAGACTGGTATTGTCTTGGCCTTCGGGGCTTGATTTCCGTCGGTCTATGGGTCTGTCCTGTGCAGTTCTGGGAGGTCCACTTTCCCAGGCTTTGCCTCCCCTCTTTGGGGAGGAGTAAGTTTATTGCTTACTGCCTGAGGCGCCCCTACCGGGGAATGACGACGGGGCTACCCAGGCAATTTTTAAACCCCACTTTCTCGACCCGACCTTGGGTCACATCTTACTTGTGGGAGTAAGATAAAACTGGCCTTGTGCCTAACTCCTGGAGAGGAGGTAAATCAATACAGACGATATCGTTTCCGGTTTCGCATGCGATCCAACGCAGTTCGTAGATTCAGCCTTCTTTAGACGATCTTTATCAGAAAAAATACTTTCACTTAAGAACAAAACTTGAATTTTTTATTTAATTCTGTTGTAAAATACATAGGGAGATTTTGAATGCAAAACGCGATAAATCCAATCGTGAAATTAAACTTAGAAAAATGGAAGACTGTAAATAGCGATTTTTGTGAGTGGTGCAGTGATCAAAGCCAACATCTTTGGTGCGGCGGTCTGCGTGTGTGCTAATCTAACTATAACAGGTATAATTGTGAGAATGGTTAGTGTCAGTGTGTGAGAGTCGCAGAGGTTTGGAATTAACAGGAGACGTGTGTTCACCTCTAGCCAGTCGCTTTCTGCCAGAACAACAGGAATCGGACTTTTTAAATAACGTTAGTGGACACTCACACATCATCAAACTGATAGGCCTTTTCCAGCATATCGCCTACGCAACTTCCTGAACCACCGTCTCCCACTAGTTGTGTATTGTTTATTTAGCAATCATAATTCTTTCTTTCATACAGATATCATCCTTGTTTTGCTATAGCCACCAGGAGTAATTCTTCTGCTTATACAGGGGGCATCCTTGTTTTGCTATAGCCACCAGGAGTAATTCTTCTGCTTATACAGGAGGCATCCTTTTTTGCCATAGCCACCAGGCATAATTCTTCTGCTTATACAGGTTGCATCCTTTTTTGCCATAGCCACCAGGAGTAATTCTTCTGCTTATACAGGTGGCATCCTTGTTTTGCCGTAGCCACCAGGAGTAATTCTTCTGCTTATACAGGTGGCATCCTTGTTTTGCTATAGCCACCAGGAGTAATTCTTCTGCTTATACAGGTGGCATCCTTGTTTTGCCATAGCCACCAGGAGTAATTCTTCTGCTTATATAGGTGGCATCCTTGTTTTGCCATAGCCACCAGGTGTAATTCTTCTGCTTATACAGGTGGCATCCTTGTTTTGCCATAGCCACCAGGTGTAAATCTTCTGCTTATACATGTGGCATCCTTGTTTTGCCATAGCCACCAGGAGTAATTCTTCTGCTTATACAGGTGGCATCCTTGTTTTGCTATAGCCACCGGGCATAATTCTTCTGCTTATACAGGTGGCATCCTTGTTTTGCTATAGCCACCAGGAGTAATTCTTCTGCTTATACAGGTGGCATCCTTGTTTTGCCATAGCCACCAGGAGTAATTCTTCTGCTTATACAGGTGGCATCCTTGTTTTGCCATAGCCACCAGGAGTAATTCTTCTGCTTATACAGGTGGCATTCTTGTTTTGCTATAGCCATCGGGCATAATTCTTCTGCTTATACAGGTGGCATCCTTGTTTTGCTATAGCCACCAGGAGTAATTCTTCTGCTTATACAGGTAGCATCCTTGTTTTGCCATAGCCACCAGGAGTAATTCTTCTGCTTATACAGGTGGCATCCTTGTTTTGCTATTGCCACCGGGCATAATTCTTTCTGCTTATACAGGTGGCATCCTTGTTTTGCCATAGCCACCAGGAGTAATTCTTCTGCTTATACAGGTGGCATCCTTGTTTTGCCATAGCCACCAGGAGTAATTCTTCTGCTTATACAGGTGGCATCCTTGTTTTGCTATAGCCACCAGGCATAATTCTTCTGCTTATACAGGTGGCATCCTTGTTTTGCCATAGCCACCAGGAGTAATTCTTCTGCTTATACAGGTGGCATCCTTGTTTTGCTATAGCCACCAGGCATAATTCTTCTGCTTATACAGGTGGCATCCTTGTTTTGCCATAGCCACCAGGAGTAATTCTTCTGCTTATACAGGTGGGATCCTTGTTTTGCTATAGCCAACGGGCATAATTCTTCTGCTTATACAGGTGGCATCCTTGTTTTGCCATAGGCACCAGGAGTAATTCTTCTGCTTATACAGGTGGCATCCTTGTTTTGCCATAGGCACCAGGAGTAATTCTTCTGCTTATACAGGTGGCATCCTTGTTTTGCTATAGCCACCAGGAGTAATTCTTCTGCTTATACAGGTGGCATCCTTGTTTTGCCGTAGCCACCAGGAGTAATTCTTCTGCTTATACAGGTGGCATCCTTGTTTTGCTATAGCCACCGGGCATAATTCTTCTGCTTATACAGGTGGCATCCTTGTTTTGCCGTAGCCACCAGGTGTAATTCTTCTGCTAATACAGGTGGCATCCTTTTTTGCCATAGCCACCAGGTGTAATTCTTCTGCTAATACAGGTGGCATCCTTGTTTTGCCATAGCCACCAGGAGTAATTCTTCTGCTTATACAGGTGGCATCCTTGTTTTGCTATAGCCACCGGGCATAATTCTTCTGCTTATACAGGTGGCATCCTTGTTTTGCCGTAGCCACCAGGTGTAATTCTTCTGCTAATACAGGTGGCATCCTTTTTTGCCATAGCCACCAGGTGTAATTCTTCTGCTAATACAGGTGGCATCCTTTTTTGCCGTAGCCACCAGGTATAATTCTTCTGCTTATACAGGTGGCATCCTTGTTTTGCTATAGCTACCAGGTGTAATTCTTCTGCTAATACAGGTGGCATCCTTTTTTGCCATAGCCACCAGGTGTAATTCTTCTGCTTATACAGGTGGCATCCTTGTTTTGCTATAGCCACCAGGAGTAATTCTTCTGCTTATACAGGTGGCATCCTTTTTTTGCCATAGCCACCAGGTGTAATTCTTCTGCTAATACAGGTGGCATCCTTTTTTGCCATAGCCACCAGGAGTAATTCTTCTGCTTATACAGGTGGCATCCTTGTTTTGCCGTAGCCACCAGGAGTAATTCTTCTGCTTATACAGGTGGCATCCTTGTTTTGCTATAGCCACCAGGAGTAATTCTTCTACTTATACAGGTGGCATCCTTGTTTTGCTATAGCCACCAGGAGTAAATCTTCTGCTTATACAGGTGGCATCCTTGTTTTGCTATAGCCACCAGGAGTAATTCTTCTGCTTATACAGGTGGCATCCTTGTTTTGCCATAGCCACCAGGAGTAATTCTTCTGCTTATACAGGTGGCATCCTTGTTTTGCTATAGCCACCGGGCATAATTCTTCTGCTTATACAGGTGGCATCCTTGTTTTGCCATAGCCACCAGGAGTAATTCTTCTGCTAATATAGGTGGGATCCTTGTTTTGCTATAGCCACCAGGAGTAATTCTTCTGCTTATACAGGTGGCACCCTTGTTTTGCCATAGCCACCAGGAGTAATTCTTCTGCTTATACAGGTGGCATCCTTGTTTTGCTATAGCTACCAGGAGTAATTCTTCTGCTTATACAGGTGGCATCCTTGTTTTGCCATAGCCACCAGGAGTAATTCTTCTGCTTATACAGGTGGCATTCTTGTTTTGCTATAGCCACCGGGCATAATTCTTTTGCTTATACAGGTGGCATCCTTGTTTTGCCATAGGCACCAGGAGTAATTCTTCTGCTAATACAGGTGGCATCCTTGTTTTGCTATAGCCACCAGGAGTAATTCTTCTGCTTATACAGGTGGCATCCTTGTTTTGCCATAGCCACCAGGAGTAATTCTTCTGCTTATACAGGTGGCATCCTTGTTTTGCTATAGCCACCGGGCATAATTCTTTCTGCTTATACAGGTGGCATCCTTGTTTTGCTATAGCCACCGGGCATAATTCTTCTGCTTATACAGGTGGCATCCTTCTTTTGCCATAGCCACCAGGAGTAATTCTTCTGCTAATACAGGTGGCATCCTTGTTTTGCTATAGCCACCAGGAGTAATTCTTCTGCTTATACAGGTGGCACCCTTGTTTTGCCATAGCCACCAGGAGTAATTCTTCTGCTTATACAGGTGGCATCCTTGTTTTGCTATAGCCACCAGGAGTAATTCTTCTGCTTATACAGGTGGCATCCTTGTTTTGCCATAGCCACCAGGAGTAATTCTTCTGCTTATACAGGTGGCATCCTTGTTTTGCTATAGCCAACGGGCATAATTCTTCTGCTTATACAGGTGGCATCCTTGTTTTGCCATAGGCACCAGGAGTAATTCTTCTGCTTATACAGGTGGCATCCTTGTTTTGCTATAGCCACCAGGAGTAATTCTTCTGCTTATACAGGTGGCATCCTTGTTTTGCCATAGCCACCAGGAGTAATTCTTCTGCTTATACAGGTGGCATCCTTGTTTTGCTATAGCCACCGGGCATAATTCTTTCTGCTTATACAGGTGGCATCCTTGTTTTGCCATAGGAACCAGGAGTAATTCTTCTGCTTATACAGGTGGCATCCTTGTTTTGCTATAGCCACCAGAAGTAATTCTTCTGCTTATACAGGTGGCATCCTTGTTTTGCCATAGCCACCAGGAGTAATTCTTCTGCTTATACAGGTGGAATCCTTGTTTTGCTATAGCCACCAGGCATAATTCTTCTGCTTATACAGGTGGCATCCTTGTTTTGCCATAGCCACCAGGAGTAATTCTTCTGCTTATACAGGTGGCATCCTTGTTTTGCTATAGCCACCAGGCATAATTCTTCTGCTTATACAGGTGGCATCCTTGTTTTGCCATAGCCACCAGGAGTAATTCTTCTGCTTATACAGGTGGCATCCTTGTTTTGCTATAGCCAACGGGCATAATTCTTTTGCTTATACAGGTGGCATCCTTGTTTTGCCATAGGCACCAGGAGTAATTCTTCTGCTTATACAGGTGGCATCCTTGTTTTGCTATAGCCACCAGGAGTAATTCTTCTGCTTATACAGGTGGCATCCTTGTTTTGCTATAGCCACCAGGCATAATTCTTCTGCTTATACAGGTGGCATCCTTGTTTTGCCATAGCCACCAGGAGTAATTCTTCTGCTTATACAGGTGGCATCCTTGTTTTGCTATAGACACCGGGCATAATTCTTCTGCTTATACAGGTGGCATCCTTGTTTTGCTATAGCCACCCGGAGTAATTGTTCTGCTTATACAGGTGGCATCCTTTTTTTGCTATAGCCACCAGGAGTAATTCTTCTGCTTATACAGGTGGCATCCTTGTTTTGCTATAGCAACCAGGAGTAATTCTTCTGCTTATACAGGTGGCATCCTTGTTTTGCCATAGCCACCAGGAGTAATTCTTCTGCTTATACAGGTGGCATCCTTGTTTTGCTATAGCTACCAGGAGTAATTCTTCTGCTTATACAGGTGGCATCCTTGTTTTGCCATAGCCACCAGGAGTAATTCTTCTGCTTATACAGGTGGCATCCTTGTTTTGCTATAGCCACCAGGCATAATTCTTCTGTATATACAGGTGGCATCCTTGTTTTGCCATAGCCACCAGGAGTAATTCTTCTGCTTATACAGGTGGCATCCTTGTTTTGCTATAGCCACCGGGCATAATTCTTCTGCTTATACAGGTGGCATCCTTCTTTTGCCATAGCCACCAGGAGTAATTCTTCTGCTTATACAGGTGGCATCCTTGTTTTGCTATAGCCACCAGGCATAATTCTTCTGCTTATACAGGTGGCATCTTTGTTTTGCCATAGCCACCAGGAGTAATTCTTTTGCTTATACAGGTGGCATCCTTGTTTTGCTATAGCCACCAGGCATAATTCTTCTGCTTATACAGGTGGCATCCTTGTTTTGCCATAGCCACCAGGAGTAATTTTTCTGCTTATACAGGTGGCATCCTTGTTTTGCTATAGCCACCGGGCATAATTCTTCTGCTTATACAGGTGGCATCCTTGTTTTGCCATAGCCACCAGGAGTAATTCTCTTGCTTATACAGGTGGCATCCTTGTTTTGCTATAGCCACCAGGCATAATTCTTCTGCTTATACAGGTGGCATCCTTGTTTTGCCATAGCCACCAGGAGTAATTCTTCTGCTTATACAGGTGGCATCCTTGCTTTGCTATAGCCACCAGGCATAATTCTTCTGCTTATACAGGTGGCATCCTTGTTTTGCCATAGCCACCAGGAGTAATTCTTCTGCTTATACAGGTGGCATCCTTGTTTTGCCATAGCCACCAGGCGTAATTCTTCTGTTTATACGGGTGGCATCTATGTTTTGTAGTAGTCATCTAATATGTGCTCCAGTAAAGACAGCATGTGTTTGTAAGTGTATATTTATGGGATGGCTTCGATGAAATCTGGGGTACTTCATCCCGCATATGTCTATGTCTGTTATCATTTGTATACGTCTGTCTATCTCCATTCGTTGGCAAGTAATCGGGGGGGGGGATAAGATCAGCCCCGTAATAAAATAAACAAATCATACAACTTTTTTCTCTCGACAGAAATCAATATAGAATGCAAATAGTTGACATAAAAATTCAACACTTATCTTTAATGGCTTCGAAAGGGTGTGGTCACAATCTTATAATCGGTCCATTTATTAAACACAGTCAGAACCAGCACGGCCTACCCTAACTCCGAACCCTTTGATCAAAGGGGAATAGCGAAGTACAGATGTTTTCGACTGCTTTCAAGAAGCCTTATTAGTTTTCCTTTTATCCATTTACTTCAAAAGGTTGTTAAAATAAATTATAGTAATGGTTATGTCCTCAAAGCTTTGTAGATAAAGAGTACGCAAAGAGTGAGAGTCCAATGAGTCCAAGAAACGTTCCGATGAAAGAAAATACTAAGAACACAATTACGAATGACAAAGTAATGAGGCGGACTGAGTAGATGGGTGTGCCAGGTTCGAATCCAGTTTGTTCCACAGAAACACTTTCATCAAAAACCCACAGCTGACCTTTGGTCTAACCTCCTCGAGAAGAGATAAATGAAATACAAAATAATGAATTTTTATGGACAACTTTGTTAAGACAACGCAAGTAAGGATTAGCTTCTGGGACTGACCTTCACTCCAGACCTGAAATAGAAGCCTTACATCAAATCCGTTGTCAAGGTCACTGCAAAAAGGGTCGGATCATTCTACTGAAAGATAAAGAGTTTGTAAAGAATGAGAGTCCAATGAGTCCAAGAAACGTTCCGGTGAAAGAAGATACTAAGAATACAATTACGAATTACTTAAGACTTCAACCTTGTACAAGGACCCGAATTAATCCATGGATTTTCAAAGAAAATCTTTTTTCATCAGAGGATAAAAAATCGGTAATGCAGATATTACCGGTAACATCAGTTTTGTGTATATATATATATATATATATATATATATATATATATATATATATATATATATATATATATATGCATTAATTTTCAAAGTTTGATGTTACCGGTAATGTTTGCATTACCGATTTTTTATCCTCTGATGAAAAGAGTTTTTCTTTGAAAATCCATGGATTAAGATAACGAGATTCCTTGCATTTGAACTTCTGATGTTTTAATAAATAATGTATTTGTACAACTTTTTATTTTAATCATTCATCTTCTTAATATATATATATATATATATATATATATATATATATATATATATATATATATATATATATATATATATAGTAATCCACAGACACGTGTTTCATCGAATTTACAACTCATCAGTGCGGCTAGACCTAGTGAAATTCGAAATTAGGACCCCAGTGACTGACGTCCGACGCTCTACCAACTAAGCTAAGAACCTCCTAACGCTAGTGGAAGAAATGTTATCGCATTCTGAATGATGTCATTCATTTATATACTTTTTTGATTTGCGATACATCATTGAAAAGTATTCAATTATTTTTTACAGAAAAGCATTGCCTTAATTCTAAGTGGAAATATTTATCCCTTCATCAGAGTGCTCCACCTATAGCAGAACCTATATATCAAACCTGCGAGCTAAGGTTCAAACCGTGTGGTCGGCTGGTAAGTTGTATATAGCCACACTGATGAGTCTTTATAAGACGAAACAAACGCTTTTCTGTGGATATAAATATTTAATTATTAAATTATAATTATTGGCCCCTTGAAAGGGAGGGAAGAATTAATTGTTTTGATTTAAAGCTTTGATGCAAAGGTTCTCTCCCTTTCAAAAAGCTGAGATTGACTCCTCCTAAGAGACAATTGATTGTACTGATAAAATGCAGTATTTATATTTCTCATTCGCACAACTGAATCGTTGGGCGCATGAATATAGATTGAGGATTGGCAGACCTAAGGTCTAAGATTCGAACGGTATGGTTGGCGGGTCAGTTGTATATAGCCGCACTGATGAATTTTTATAAGACGAAAAAAGTGCTTTTCTGTTGATATAAATATTTAATTATTAAATTATAAATACACATATATAACATAGTTATCCACAGACACGTGTTTCGGCGTATTTACGATACAGCAGTGCATAAGTCTCTTTACGCAGATTTAGTAACATTAGTGCAATAAATAATTCAATAAATAATTCAATAATAACAATGATGAGTAATGACGTTTGGCTGTGTGAAATGAATTTAGGGTTGAAACAAAGAGAAACCCGGGGGGGCGGGGAGTGCCGGGAACAT
>OY744533.1:4893492-4923492 GCA_963556195.1 Sepiola atlantica | reverse complement strand
TTAAAACGAGTTGAACACACGACCATATTGAAAAACATCAGATATAAATAAATATTTAAAACGAGTTGAACACGCGGCCATATTAAAAAACATCAGATATAAATAAATATTTAAAACGAGTTGAACACACGACCATATTGAAAAACATCAGATATAAATAAATATTTAAAACGAGTTGGACACACGGCCATATTAAAAAACATCAGATATAAATAAATATTTAAAACGAGTTGAACACACGGCCATATTGAAAAACATCAGATATAAATAAATATTTAAAACGAGTTGGACACACGGCCATATTAAAAAACATCAGATATAAATAAATATTTAAAACGAGTTGAACACACGACCATATTGAAAAACATCAGATATAAATAAATATTTAAAACGAGTTGAACACACGACCATATTGAAAAACATCAGATATAAATAAATATTTAAAACGAGTTGAACACACGACCATATTAAAAAACATCAGATATAAATAAATATTTAAAACGAGTTGAACACACGACCATATTGAAAAACATCAGATATAAATAAATATTTAAAACGAGTTGAACACGCGGCCATATTAAAAAACATCAGATATAAATAAATATTTAAAACGAGTTGAACACACGACCATATTGAAAAACATCAGATATAAATAAATATTTAAAACGAGTTGGACACACGGCCATATTAAAAAACATCAGATATAAATAAATATTTAAAACGAGTTGAACACACGGCCATATTGAAAAACATCAGATATAAATAAATATTTAAAACGAGTTGAACACACGGCCATATTGAAAAACATCAGATATAAATAAATATGTAAAACGAGTTGAACACACAGCCATATTGAAAAACATCAGATATAAATAAATATTTAAAACGAGTTGAACACACAGCCATATTGAAAAACATCAGATATAAATAAATATTTAAAACGAGTTGAACACGCGGCCATATTGAAAAACATCAGATATAAATAAATATTTAAAACGAGGTGAACACACGACCATATTGAAAAACATCAGATATAAATAAATATTTAAAACGAGTTGAACACACGGCCATATTGAAAAACATCAGATATAAATAAATATGTAAAACGAGTTGAACACACGGCCATATTGAAAAACATCAGATATAAATAAATATTTAAAACGAGTTGAACACACGACCATATTGAAAAACATCAGATATAAATAAATATTTAAAACGAGTTGAACACACGGCCATATTGAAAAACATCAGATATAAATAAATATTTAAAACGAGTTGAACACACGGCCATATTGAAAAACATCAGATATAAATAAATATTTAAAACGAGTTGAACACACGACCATATTGAAAAACATCAGATATAAATAAATATTTAAAACGAGTTGAACACACGGCCATATTGAAAAGCATCAGATATAAATAAATATTTAAAACGAGTTGAACACACGGCCATATTGAAAAACATCAGATATAAATAAATATTTAAAACGAGTTGAACACACGGCCATATTGAAAAACATCAGATATAAATAAATATTTAAAACGAGTTGAACACACGACCATATTGAAAAACATCAGATATAAATAAATATTTAAAACGAGTTGAACACACGGCCATATTGAAAAACATCAGATATAAATAAATATTTAAAACGAGTTGGACACACAGCCATATTGAAAAACATCAGATATAAATAAATATTTAAAACGAGTTGAACACACGGCCATATTGAAAAACATCAGATATAAATAAATATTTAAAACGAGTTGAACACACGGCCATATTGAAAAACATCAGATATAAATAAATATGTAAAACGAGTTGAACACACAGCCATATTGAAAAACATCAGATATAAATAAATATGTAAAACGAGTTGAACACACGGCCATATTGAAAAACATCAGATATAAATAAATATTTAAAACGAGTTGAACACACGACCATATTGAAAAACATCAGATATAAATAAATATTTAAAACGAGTTGAACACACGGCCATATTGAAAAACATCAGATATAAATAAATATTTAAAACGAGTTGGACACACAGCCATATTGAAAAACATCAGATATAAATAAATATTTAAAACGAGTTGAACACACGGCCATATTGAAAAACATCAGATATAAATAAATATGTAAAACGAGTTGAACACACGGCCATATTGAAAAACATCAGATATAAATAAATATGTAAAACGAGTTGAACACACAGCCATATTGAAAAACATCAGATATAAATAAATATTTAAAACGAGTTGAACACACGGCCATATTGAAAAACATCAGATATAAATAAATATTTAAAACGAGTTGAACACACGGCCATATTGAAAAACATCAGATATCAATAAATATTTAAAACGAGTTGAACACACGGCCATATTGAAAAACATCAGATATAAATAAATATTTAAAACGAGTTGAACACACGGCCATATTGAAAAACATCAGATATAAATAAATATTTAAAACGAGTTGGACACACGGCCATATTGAAAAACATCAGATATAAATAAATAGTTAAAACGAGTTGAACACACGGCCATATTGAAAAACATCAGATATAAATAAATATTTAAAACGAGTTGAACACACGGCCATATTGAAAAACATCAGATATAAATAAATATTTAAAACGAGTTGAACACACGGCCATATTGAAAAACATCAGATATAAATAAATATTTAAAACGAGTTGAACACACGGCCATATTGAAAAACATCAGATATAAATAAATATTTAAAACGAGTTGAACACACGGCCATATTGAAAAACATCAGATATAAATAAATATTTAAAACGAGTTGGACACACGGCCATATTGAAAAACATCAGATATAAATAAATAGTTAAAACGAGTTGAACACACGGCCATATTGAAAAACATCAGATATAAATAAATATTTAAAACGAGTTGAACACACGGCCATATTGAAAAACATCAGATATAAATAAATATTTAAAACGAGTTGAACACACGGCCATATTGAAAAACATCAGATATAAATAAATATTTAAAACGAGTTGAACACACGGCCATATTGAAAAACATCAGATATAAATAAATATTTAAAACGAGTTGAACACACGGCCATATTGAAAAACATCAGATATAAATAAATATTTAAAACGAGTTGGACACACGGCCATATTGAAAAACATCAGATATAAATAAATATTTAAAACGAGTTGGACACACGGCCATATTGAAAAACATCAGATATAAATAAATATTTAAAACGAGTTGGACACACGGCCATATTGAAAAACATCAGATATAAATAAATAGTTAAAACGAGTTGAACACACGGCCATATTGAAAAACATCAGATATAAATAAATATTTAAAACGAGTTGAACACACGGCCATATTGAAAAACATCAGATATAAATAAATATTTAAAACGAGTTGAACACACGGCCATATTGAAAAACATCAGATATAAATAAATATGTAAAACGAGTTGAACACACAGCCATATTGAAAAACATCAGATATAAATAAATATTTAAAACGAGTTGAACACACGGCCATATTGAAAAACATCAGATATAAATAAATATTTAAAACGAGTTGAACACACGGCCATATTGAAAAACATCAGATATAAATAAATATTTAAAACGAGTTGAACACACGGCCATATTGAAAAACATCAGATATAAATAAATATTTAAAACGAGTTGAACACACGGCCATATTGAAAAACATCAGATATAAATAAATATTTAAAACGAGTTGAACACACGGCCATATTGAAAAACATCAGATATAAATAAATATTTAAAACGAGTTGAACACACGGCCATATTGAAAAACATCAGATATAAATAAATATTTAAAACGAGTTGGACACACGGCCATATTGAAAAACATCAGATATAAATAAATAGTTAAAACGAGTTGAACACACGGCCATATTGAAAAACATCAGATATAAATAAATATTTAAAACGAGTTGAACACACGGCCATATTGAAAAACATCAGATATAAATAAATATTTAAAACGAGTTGAACACACGGCCATATTGAAAAACATCAGATATAAATAAATATGTAAAACGAGTTGAACACACAGCCATATTGAAAAACATCAGATATAAATAAATATTTAAAACGAGTTGAACACACGGCCATATTGAAAAACATCAGATATAAATAAATATTTAAAACGAGTTGAACACACGGCCATATTGAAAAACATCAGATATAAATAAATATTTAAAACGAGTTGAACACACGGCCATATTGAAAAACATCAGATATAAATAAATATTTAAAACGAGTTGAACACACGGCCATATTGAAAAACATCAGATATAAATAAATATTTAAAACGAGTTGAACACACGGCCATATTGAAAAACATCAGATATAAATAAATATGTAAAACGAGTTGAACACACGGCCATATTGAAAAACATCAGATATAAATAAATATTTAAAACGAGTTGGACACACGGCCATATTGAAAAACATCAGATATAAATAAATAGTTAAAACGAGTTGAACACACGGCCATATTGAAAAACATCAGATATAAATAAATATTTAAAACGAGTTGAACACACGGCCATATTGAAAAACATCAGATATAAATAAATATTTAAAACGAGTTGAACACACGGCCATATTGAAAAACATCAGATATAAATAAATATGTAAAACGAGTTGAACACACGGCCATATTGAAAAACATCAGATATAAATAAATATTTAAAACGAGTTGGACACACGGCCATATTGAAAAACATCAGATATAAATAAATAGTTAAAACGAGTTGAACACACGGCCATATTGAAAAACATCAGATATAAATAAATATTTAAAACGAGTTGAACACACGGCCATATTGAAAAACATCAGATATAAATAAATATTTAAAACGAGTTGAACACACGGCCATATTGAAAAACATCAGATATAAATAAATATGTAAAACGAGTTGAACACACGGCCATATTGAAAAACATCAGATATAAATAAATAGTTAAAACGAGTTGAACACACGGCCATATTGAAAAACATCAGATATAAATAAATATTTAAAACGAGTTGAACACACGGCCATATTAAAAAACATCCGATATAAATAAATATTTAAAACGAGTTGCACAACTGAAATCAATCATCGTACTCTTCTTTTCTGAATTGAACAATGGCGAAAGCTTCTTAACATTTTTGCTAGGAGCTAAGTGTAGTATCTGTTCTGATACTACAGTTCATCTTTTTTTGTTCTCGGGCAGGCAATTTTTTTTTTTTTCCAATCCAGAGTTCCATTTTAAAGGAGCTGTAATTTTTCTCTACATTAAAAAATTGACCTTGTATCTATTTCTGCCGTCGTGGGGAGGCAAGTTAATAAGAACAATGGCGAGAGTCGAGTGGTTATATTTTACACATTAAAGCCCCCTTTCAAGGGGTTAATTATATTTAATTAAAACCGCCCATAACTTCAGTTGTGTCATCTCTATTCTCACACACATTTTACCAAGGCAGCTTTAAGTATTTTATGGTCTGGCCTCATTCACACGGTAAAGGTATCTCATTATAATGAGCCCTACCTGGGACGACTATTCAAACCAGTAGGTCATCATATAACTATCTATTTAGAATAAAGATGACCATGAAAAATGTTTGAGTTCAAGTTGAAATACTGTATAGTATTAAAAAAATCATTCGGAAACATGAGAATCCCGTGGTTACCCTGTGATTATCAAATAAACACGTAGCCAAATGATGTTTGGGGGATTAAGTAGGATTAGGATTAAGTGATGGCGGGCTTTTAGTTCTAATTACTTACTTAAAGTGTCGGTGAGTAGTGGTTGACCTAGAATATTGTTTGCAATTCAAAAAATGACAGCGAGAAAAGAACATCTTAATCGCTTCAATAAAGGAGAAAAAGTGTATATGTCTAGCGTAGGTACTTACCTCCCTTCCACCGTGAGAACATGTGACACAAGCTCGGATGGTGGGGATTGAACAGCCTGAACTTCTCAGTCGGCATTCGCCAGTAGGGGTGCCTCAGACGATTAGCAATAAACTAAACCTTTCTAAAAGCGTGAGAAGGTAAAGCCTGGGAGGGTGGACCTTTTAGAACTGCACAGGATCATACCTCAGCCCGACAGGTGCAAGGTCATCTCTTACTCAAAAAATGACCCAGACTGTCGGACTGATTATTGAAGACGTATCCTCGACTTGGTATGAACAAAACAGGCTGTGCAGTGTAGTGATGTGAAGAAATACAAGAAACAAAAAAGAACGCGATATATAATCTCCGCAATTTTTTGTGCCATGGGTTTTCTTCTTTTGTATTTTCTTATTCTGGTCATGCCGATTCTAGCGCAGTTAGTAGCCGGGGAGCAAAGCACGATTTACGTACATAATAAAAGCAAGGGATCACGATGGCTAAGTGGTTAACGACGTGGACTGAGGATCTAGGTGTGCCGGGTTCGAATCCAGTTCGTTCCACAGAAATACTTTCATCAAAACCCACACCTTGAGAGTAGGTAAATGAAATACATTGTCTAATCAAGACCTGTTGAACACAGGTGTGTGTGTGTGTGTGTGTGTGTGTTCCTAGGGCCCCATCTTCTGAGCTAAAGTAAAGCATGGGAGGGTGGACCTCTTAGAACTGCACAGGACCATGCCCTATTCAAAGACTGTCGGACTAATTGTCGAGGATGTATCCTCATCTTGGTATGAACAAAAAAGGCTGTGTAGTGTAGTGACGTCAAGAAATACAAAGGAAGTAGGTGTGCAATTATATGACCTGTTGAACACAGGTGTGTGTGTGTGTGTTTGTGTTTCTAGGGCTCCATCTTCTGAGCTAAAGTAAAGCCTGGGAGAGTGGACCTCTTAGAACTGCACAGGACAATACATCAGACTGTCTGACTGATTGCCAAGAACGTATCCTCTTGGTATGAACAAAAGAGGCTGCTTATCTTGGAATTGTTTCCAGTCGTCCTGAAATCAAGCAGGGATGATTCAGGAGAAGTGTTGTCGGAGATTGCGCAACCCTTGCTTCACAATTGCCTTACAGTGGGTATCCATTGTCTCTAAGGACTAAACGGAAACGTGCCATTAATAAAGAGATATTTAAATATCATTGATTACCATGGATACATAATTATTTATTGGCATGAAATATTTCCTTTGGTCGGGGTTCGTATAACAGTTTGACGTAATCTATTCCAGATTCGCCATGTTTATGACCGAGATCTTTAAAGGCTGGAACAAAGTCTTTGTATTTTTTTACACGTTCTGACATTTACTGATTTAAATTACCATTTATTTTTCTCAGATTTTGTTACTTACTAATTTCGGAAATATATATATATATATATATATATAGATATATATATACATATATATATATATATATATATATATATATATATATATATATATATATATATATATATATATATATATATATATAACCAGTAAACCGATCAGTCTACATACCTAAAACAAAAGACACTTAAGAGGTAAATTAAAACCAATAAATAAGGATTAAACTTAACCAGACATAACTAAATTATAATATACTGCACCGACAACAAATAACTAACTTTCTACAACATATATAACATCTAATGCCGGAACCAGCCTGTTGACAAACATATATATTATAAGTAAAATCAACGTTTTATATACGATAAAAAAAACAAAAAAACAAACAATAACAATAATAGTAAACATATAACAAAAAAAATCAAATAAATAGAAACAACATACAAATACATATATATATATATATATTTATATATATATAAAGAAAGAATAATAATATAAGATATAATATCTAATTATTATCTTATCAAAATTTATTACGATCTATTTCATTTTCCTCTGAATACTTTATCCTGAACACTTCCGGTTTAACCCCCCAGCGCTCCTGGCATTTTCTCGGAATCCGGGATTTTCTTTTATTTATTTTTGACAAGGAGAGGAAAAAAATCTCTCGAAATATATCAAATTGATCCTTGATAATCCGGAATATTAAAATCTAACACTCTTGCTGTCTAGAAAAATGAACAAACCTTTTCGATCTATATCCGACTTATTTCGGCTTTGTTTTGTTTTTGTTCTTCACAGCTTCCAGCGATCCGGAACTTCGCATTGCCTTCAACCTTTTTAAAAACTTTTATATATATATATATATATATATATATATATATATATATATATATATATATATATTGTGTGTATTTATGAAGCATATTTTCAGTTAGGCAAACATTATTAAATAACACGGAGTGTTTTTGCTTGATAAGACTTATTTTTATTTTTTCAATTTTTCTGAAACATATGTGCACAATCATATTTGCTTAGGTTGAATTCTTGGAGCATGATAACAAAATATTTATTATGTCATAAATGTTGTATTCTATAGTATTATATTATATATATATATATATATATATATATATATATATATATATATATATATATATATACATATATGGTGTGTGTGTGTCGGGGTATGTTGAAAAGTAATCAATAAAGTGCTCGATCCTAGGAATGTATGAGCTAAAATACAAATTATTTATTAAAAAACTGTACGTTACATATTCCAGAGATGTACCATAGTTTCATTGAATTGAATAGACCTTTACTGTTTAGAAAAAGGCATTACAATCCATCTCAAATCTTTGGAAACTCACAGAATTGAAGACAGTTCGAAAAATGGAATTCGGCGATCATCTTATTTATTATAATTATTTTATTATTCGGTGATCTTCGAATTCTATTTTTGAACTGTCTTCATTTTGTGAGTCGTCGAAGATTTGAGATGGATTGTAAGGGCCTTTTCTAAACAGTAAAAGTCTATCCATGTCAATGAAACCATGGTACGTCTCTAGAATATGTAACGTATAGTTTTTAAATAAAAAATTTGTATATATATATATATATATATATATATATATATATATATATATATATATATTGTGTGTATTTAGGCAGCATTTTCGAATTTATGCAAACATTGTTAAAAATAACAGAATGTGTCTGTTTAATTATACCTTTTTTAATTTTTCAATTTTTCTGATGTATTAAAATCAAATAAATGAATAAATGTTCTATAGGTTTCACAGGTTTCACAAAGTTTTTTATTCTTCGTCGAATCATCAGGTGTCAAAAGCAAATGAACAAAAAGCTGGAGAAAGAAGAATATTTCAAAAGACGGTGGAGAAACGCACAAAGAACGTTTTTGTATTGTTCCAGGAAGTCGTTGACGATTAAAATTCAGCAACGCTGGATGGCATACATGTTTTGTCACACCATGTATTCTGAAAGCAATGTATTCTGAAAGCAATGTATTCTGAAAGCAATGTATTCTGAGAGCAATGTATTCTCGAAATATAAATAATTATCGTATCTATAGACTTATATTATACAACTTTATTTGACATCAAATTACCCATGGATAGTTGATATGCCGTAAACCAAACCAAACCTAAGTTTCTTTTAAGCCTGTAAATAATCTGAACTTGTTTGAGGTTTTACAAAAAGAAACAAAAATGATAAAACAATTTTATAACATTTTTTATTAACTTTTAAAAATCTTTTTTACAAAAATTGTTCATTGATGTCAAAATGAAATAATTCTGTGTTTATTAACATTTTCTTTCATAAATTAATTCTACTCCTAAGACTTGACTTTTATTCCCATCCGTTTTCTTCATGGATTCCATGACTCCATCTTTCCACACTATCGAAATATAAATCTCATGTTGTTTTCTTCTCCATTGTACTCAACGTTTGCACTTGTCTTAGTTTGATGCATCCTCCATGCATTAGTTATACATAAAACAAACTGGAAACAAAGTTCTCCAATAATTTTAAGGAAATTTGTTTTTGTTTTTTTAGCATTTAAAAATGCCATTCGAATTCGAGATCGCCTACAACCTTTGCAGATTATTAGAACAAAACAACTCTTGCTTTTAAAATGGTGCTGCCCATAGAATCTAAATACGATGTAAACCAATGTCGGTCTCTAGGGTGGTAGAAATTTGAGACTAACACCCATGTAAGCACGACCACTGTTGCCAAACTTAATTATGAAGAAGAAAAAGAGAAAAAGAACATTATAATTGTTTTTATTAAATTATCACTTCCGCTCCATCCACCGCCTCCTCATTTTCATGTAAAGCTGAAAATTTGTCCAACCCAAAGTGTGACATTTTCTCGCGGCTACTAAATAAATTGGAAACATTTTTCTAATCTATATAAAGTTAGGTATGTGTATATATTTGTATGTAGAGGATTCACGGCTAAAACTAATTAACTGATCATTATGAATTTTGAAACACGGCTGCCAGGCCTAATGGGTCGTAATGTGGGCTATATTTAGTTAAACTGACTAGTTAAACTGAGTTCTATGCAAAGGGAGTGGAACCCTTCATGCAGGAAAATTTAGATATCTTTGTGTTTTGTGAAATTTTAGACATTAATTCATAAATATTCCCCGAATTTCAGTTTCTTTGAAATATTTTGACCTTTCATTTGAAAATTCGAATAGATCAGATAGTCACAAGAAACCAATTTAACAAAATTCCCTGAATGTCAATTTTCTTCTTAAGATCCCTTAAGTTTCAGCCCTAAATTTTAGGCATTTTCGAGAATCCAAACCATGCATCAAAATTTGATCAAAATTAGAATTAGGATTCTAGACATAAGGTTTAGTATCATTATATCATAATTTAAACACTTGTAAGGTGACATAAAAGTGGTGCAAAACTGTTCTGTTAAGGGAATTAATTTTACACACACACACATATACAGGGTGGGCAAAAATAAGGGTCCTATTTTTAAAAATTCATAACTTTTTTATTTATTGATTTTTTAAATTTTTTTTTTTAGAATAAGTAAAGGACCCCTTCCGAAGCAAGCATGAGCCGTATTAGCCCTAAGGAACGTACCCTCATTTAGAAAACATTATTTTTGCTTAAAAAACTCAAAACAGTGTAAAAAACAATACTTTAGTTTTTGTAAGTTTTAAGAAGTGTTTTTCGGCTAAAATTTGTTTTGTTTATTTCAAAAAATCTCGGAAGGGTCAGTCTACACACACATAAAGTTTGGTGAGTTTAGAGAGAGAGAGAGAGAGAGAGAGAGAGAGAGGGAGATAGATAGATAGATAGATAGATAGATAGATAGATAGATAGATAGATAGATAAATGAAGGAAGAGAGATCTTCTTTCGTGTGAATCAGATGATTCTGGTGTTGGCATTAGTTTCCCCAATGCTTTTCTAGTTAGAAATCTTTCTGGAAACACATCGGGTACTTACGGGAAGGACCACGAGAAGGTTGCCAACATCCCTAAGTGAAAGTGATACTGTGGAACCGACTGGATTCGAACTTGGAACACCTAGTCCGTGTGGTTATCCACTTAACCACCGTCACCTCCCAGGAAGAGAGATAAAGATGTGCGCATGACAAATCTATTTCAACTTCGATTGTTCAATCGATAAAAACATGTTTATTTTTCTTTCCTTAAGCCAAGGCTTTTCAAAGAATAAAATCTTATTGTTTTTATCGAGTACACCTTGTATTGAACAATCGAAAATGAAATAGATTTGTCATCTGTACATCTTTATCTCTCTTCCGTCATGTATCTTTTATAATTGCTCTATCTCGTATATTGAGCTTACACCATTTCACTATAGGTTCTATCCTCTAAAAGTATACTTTTAGTCTAATGTTTTATATATATATATATATATATATATATATATATATATATAAACTTTTTTCTTTTCCTTAATCCATGGATTTTCAAAAATATGCTCTTAGCATCAGTCGAAATTCGACAGACAACTCACTAAAATTCATTGTAATGCAAAAATCTGAAAATATAAAAATATAAAATATATAAAAATATAAAAAATATAAAAATATAAAAAATATAAACATACAAACAATTTAAAAAGTTTAAAATATGTAAAGAAAATCATCACCATTGAAGAAGCATAGAAAAGTTCGTTTAATCAACGTATGAAGAATGTGTAGGGTGATTGGTTGAAGGTAATCCAGGCATCCAACTTTGCATATTTTAAACTTCTGCCATATTTGCTTAACAATATATATATATATATATATATATATATATATATATATATATATATATATATATATATATATATATATATATATATATATACATATATCTATATAGTGTGTGTTAGAGTGAAATAAATTCCAGAAGGAAATCCGGGTATGAGAGCTCAATGTAATAAACAGAGCAAGAATAGAATAAAGTAACATGGCATCACATAATCACCGGTGCAATAGTTTATATCGACCCTACAGCCTTTTCAAGCATCCAAGCGAGGTGATTACACTTTTGAAAATGAAAAAAGAGAAATTCACACTCACTATTTCAATACACATATAGAGAGAGCGACAACAGTTTTAATACGTATATTCAGAGAGGGGGAAATGAACTATTTAAGACGTATATTAAGGGGGAAAGAGGGTGACAACATATTTTATATAGAGAGAGAGAAAGGGGGAGATTGCACAATGTATAATGGAAGGCAACACAGTGAGGGGGAAAGAGAGCAATACATATATATAGAGAGGGGGAAATTGTATGATTTACCACGGCAGGTATATAGGGAGGGGGAAGGAAGTTGAGGTATCCTAAACTAGGTCAGTTTGTCTAGGTCCCCCTATATATATATATATATATATATATATATATGTATACAGAGAAACAACTTCGTTAAAGCATTTTTATTTTCTTCCCTAACCCTAACCCTATCCAATAGTCGCCTCGCATGAAATAGGAGAATGTTGAGGGCTAATTCTCAAATCAATCATTCTCTCAGAAAAACTCTTCAGAGATTAGAGAAATGTCATTCTGTTTGAAGCCATTCATTTCGATCATAATAATGTCATTCTGCAGATCGGATTAAAAAATAAACAAAAATAATAAAAATTTAATAAATTATACAAAATTTTAAAAAAGATGTTGTACAAGGGGTGAATAACTCATAGCGACCAGAACTCACTCAAGAACTCTCATCCATTCTTTCAATGTGACCAAACCAACGAAGTCTCCTGCATCTCTCTATACTCTCTTAATTTTCTTTTCTTCTGGGGTCATCAGATCTAAGCCTGTCTTTAAGACTCACATTACACATCCTATCATTCTCATATCATTCGCATGTCCTTAACGCCTACTGACTAGGTTTCTATTCCATACATCATCACGCTGCGTACACATGCCTGATAGACTCTTAAAACGAGAGAAATTGCTAAATTCACATGTTGCATACCTTAATTTTCTCCCTCATCTGTTGTAGAGGGTGGTGTGTCGTCTAGTGGATGAATTCTTTCTTCCTGCCGTGAACCACGCAGTCCGTTGTCTGCAACAAAAGCTTCATGACGCACTCCGAAGACAAACTCTTCTTTAAATTTAATACATTTTATTATTACAAGCGTTGTTATTTCAACTGGGAGTCATTCACTACGTCGAGAGAGAGGTAGAGAGAGCAAATCCTACTTTATCATAGTTAGTTAACAATTATTTTCTTAACCATTCATAGAGAGGGGGGAAAAGGATTTCTCTCGCTTGTAATTTTCTTAGGGGAAATATTTCCCTTATCTGTTGTAAATTACATTTTAACAATCACGTCTCATCGGTTTGCTTCCATTTACCCAGACTGGCGAAACTCGCTTCTCATGAAGAACGAGTGACGTCACGGATCTCTCCGTTTCCCACGCAAGACCCGTGACATCACAGAGCCTCTCGCAGGTGCAGACTAACCCTTGATCTGGGGTCCCGTCACACGGTAACCTTGTCACGTCTGTTAGCTCTGACTGTGAGAACAGGCCCTAGTCTGCACTCGATTGCACCCGCGTTAATTCGCGCAAGTAAAACCAACGATTCCCAACAGATACGTCCATTCCCATAGGGCCATTATCAAACACGCATGCTGGAAAATATATTATGGGAAAAAATCTAGGAAAATTGCTGGAGGAGGGGGATGGCGTACACTCCTGCTTTCTACACACCTTAAAGAAGTGTGGCACTAATAACCGTTGATATATTTGAAAAGAGTATATCCGCTATTCATTCGAATTCAAAGAATCTTTTTCGTTCTGTTTACTCACACTCGATTAATTCATTCCAGCAATTACCAGAATGAAAAAAACCCGCATTTACCGCCATTATCCAAATTTACATAAAAAAGTGACTACGTGTATTTTATTGACTGCTTTCTTTTTTATTTCCTCTTTAAGCGTTGAATAAAAGCACCAAAATCAACGTCTTTCTTTGTTGGTTTTCTTTCCAATTTAGTAAAGAAAAGATTTCACCTGCAGATTGTGGAATCATTTCATATTTGTTAAGGAATCGACTACGGGTGGCGGCTACAATGTGGGGTGAGGTTATAGGAGCTAATCTTGACATGAACTGTAAGACCAACTCCTACAATAATCTTTAACAAAAGGATCGTCAAAAAAGGAAAACAAGGGTATTCTATTAATAACAAATGAATATATTTATTTAAATGATCTACACCGTTGGGTGTAGGTTTGCTGAAAGTTAAAACTGAAGAAAAATTTTTTAAAAACAAAGCCCTTCTATAAATAATTAATGATGTGCAATGTGAGTCTTAAAGACACACTTAGATCTGATGACCCCAGAGGAAAATTAAATTTAGACAATATAGAGAGATGTAGAAGACGTCGTTGGTTTAATCATATTGAAAGAATGGATGAGAGTTCTTGGGTTAGTTCTGGTCGTTATGAGTTATTCGCTCCTCGTACTCCACCTTTTTTTAATTTTGTATAATTCATTAAAGTTTCTGAATTTTTTAGATAAGGATTGATAATTTGTATAATTTGGATTATTCGGACTACTGTTCTCATCTTGAGTGTTATTCTCACAACGTTTCGGCCGTTGTAACCCCCGGCCTTCTTCAGTGCTATGTTGTAATAAAAGTGGTGATATATAGTGATAAGTAGTAAGACTACATATTAAAACAAGAATAGGTTTAAGGCTCCGAAAATTCATACTAGAATTGTCTGCAATGACCTATAAAAAAAAATTTCAGTTCTAAGTGACAGTCATCTGAAGGTTGAAGGTTCAATCCTTGGTGCAGGCGATACAAAGAATTGCGATTTACTGAAGGCTTCTTCCAATTGGTCTAGTGTATGTACTTCAAGAAAGGCCAAGAAGTTTCAGATTCGATTTCTCCTCAAGAGCAGAGTCATCCATGAGAATCTCAGAAAGAAAAGGGACACGCCTACGATTGAAAGACACGAGCTGGGTCTTTAAACGAAACGAGGCATTTCGTACCCCAGCAGTCTCACAACCACCATCGGCTGAAAGGGAGTCGCCCAGGTAACATTGTACAACAAAACCAAACTCCTGTTTCATCTACAACTTTTGGTTCCAAACTTATTTACAAAAATTATAATTAAATTTGGAAAAAAAAAACAGTTGTTGTCGGTTTTACATTACCTAAAATACTCATACTTCAGTTAGTTGCTGCTGTTGTTTTTGTTTTAAGCAAGTTGGATTTCTGCATACGGCTGAACTGTTTTCGGCAGAATTATGTTATCTATTCCCCGCTTCTTATGTTCCAGCTCCTTTGACTCGTTGGTCTAGTGGTCTTCATCAATTCGCTGTTTTGATCCATCATTGAAATAAAGCTTCCTATTCCAGTAAATTATTTCACAGAACCGCAGGCTTGTGGAACTAACTTGCTGCTGACTGTTTTCCTTCTACCTATAACCTTGCTATTTTCAAGACGAAGGCGATAATCATATTTGTTCTTATTAGCTTCTTACATCAATCGACTTCATGCCTTGTCTTGAGTGATTTCCATGAGCAAATTTTGAAAATTCATAATTGAGATGGTGACATTAAAACTTACTTCAAATATCAATGAAGAAGAATTTTTCTGATTTATTAATATTGGATGTCAATAAATCTAACAGGAAAGACATCAAGCGTAAGCAATATGTGTGAAACACTATCCGAAGTTCACGACGTGTTAAGTCGCTCAGGGAGTCGGTGATCTTACATATTCGTTTTTAAGTTTACTATTGTTGGTCCCCCGATTTACAAAATCAGGGGACTTATGTTTTGAGGCATGTCCGTCCGTTTGGATTTTTCTCCGCAACCATCCATTGAATTTCTCTGAAATTTTGCATAAAGTTGTAACTTTGGTCAGGTTAGAAAGTGACATTCTCCGATTTTTTTAAAAAAATCTGGTTAGCCCCCCAGGGGGTCAAAAGGCCCCGAAATGGCAAAAAATGACATTTTGTTGCCCCATAACTTTTCATCCATCCATTCAATTTCTCTGAAACTTGGCCAAAATGTGGAGGCAATTGTTCCTAATAGAAAATAAGTATCGCTGACCTTGGAAAAATCTGGTTCGCGCCCCCAGGTGGTGAAAATCTCCCAAAATGGCAAAAAATGACCCTTTTCTCCCATAACGTTTGATCCATCCATTCAATTTTTCTTAAAGTTGGCCAAAATGTAGAGGCAATTGTTCTGGATATAAAATGAGCATCCTTGACCTGAGAAAAATTCTGGTTCGCGCCCCCAGGGGGTCAAAGGGGGGGGGGGTAAAAAATGCCCCAAATTGCCCAAATTTATTGCATTTTACACTCACCACATCGAGTCACATACAGAGGGCGACCACGCATGCGCGGCTTGTTTTTATTATTTTTTAATTTTTTAAAAAGTTGCTCTAAGGATATTATACATTATATTGTTCGCTTCATATATGCAGTAATATTACATTTATAGTATTCCATGCAGTTTCGCGTGGAAGAGCAAGATGGTCTCCGAAAACCCGCATGTCCTGTTCCAGAGACCAAACGCAAAATGCAAGCCACGAGAAGATTATGGTCACGCCATCTATTTCGTTTTTTTCTCTTACTTACGTCAATTCTCTTTAAAACTTCTCTTTAAGTTATTTCCTTAATTTCTAAGCGGATATATCCTCTTTTCGTAATCCAATTTTCTGATCTGCATAAAGTCTTCTGACACCGAGAGCAGCAAGGCTCAGTGGTTGCTTTCAAAGTCGGGGAAGGTTTGACCCCGAACTCACAATGGCATAGAAGCAACATTACCTCTTTCACTCCACTGATTTGCAGTTCCGCACCTTACCACACGCAGACGCAGAGACAACATGAGGACGATGGATCCTGATGTTGACTCCTCTGTATTTTCACCAGAGCCCTGTTAGCCGGGTGGCTCGGACACTACCACTTTGTCACCGCTCCTACCATGGTAAGGAAGGGCTGGACTTTAGGGGTGTACTGCTGCTGATTGGTGCGATCTCATTCAGCGAACAGACAGGTACGCAAAATAAACAAACGAATTACGTATTTAGATTCGATATTCGATATTCGCTTGAATATATACTGAATTACTGCCCCTAGTGTTACACACTAAAGGAATAACTATTTATACATATAGACATTGAAACAGAGATTCAACGTGTATTATTATATTTAAGATCAGATATCCGTTTGAATATATATTGAAATACCTCCCTTTATGTTAATTAAATAATAACTATTTATACATATAAATATTGACAGAGATTAGATATTCGTTTGAATATATACTCAATTACCTCCCTTAATGTTACACACAAAATAATTACTATTTATATGTATAGATATTGAAACAGAGATACAACGTGTATTATTATGGAAGAGATTCGATATTCGCTTGAATATATACTGAATTACCTCCCTTAATGTTACACACAAAGTAACAACTATTTATACATATACATATTGAAACAGAAAGAGAACGTATATCATTACATCGTAGAGCGTGAAATCGGCAAGAGAAATAAGGCGAGAAATAAAGTAGGGCAAATTAATTATAAAAAGGAATTATGAGGAATTTGCGCAACTTACAGATTTCCTATCTTGATGAAGTCGCCTGCTTAACAACTATGAAAAAAAAAAAGGCTGCATGTTTTTGTAGAACGGAAGATGAGAGATAAAATGGATAGAATTAATTGTAAAAGATTTAACTCTGAGGAATTTGCTCAATTTATGTTGAAGTAAGTTTGCCTATTTTAAGACATATCGACTCTTTCTATTTTTGCTGTAGTGGAACCAAAAATAGGAGTTTTCGTGTCCGGAGGTTGTGGAGTTAGCGTCGAGGATTTTGAGTCGGAGACAGGACAACTACACTGCTTTATGGGTTGAAGTAGGAGCCGGACTCTGGCTGTTTAAGGGTTAGAGTTAGGGTTAGGGTTAGGGTTAGGGTTAGGGTTAGGGTTATTTGGTCTACTAACCTTGATTTTCAGCAGAAGTAAAGAGTAGAAAATATGAAACCATTCATGTCGATGGCCTTCGTCGGTCGTGTCCGACCATGAATGACATTTGCAGATCGGCAAGATTCTGCATTTACAAAGTCTTATCAGTAATGCAAATGCCCCAAGAGGCATACTGACTTAACCTAGGCATTTCTTGATGTGGCTGAGAAGGCCTATGCGGACATCGCAATCTCCGCTACAATTGCCACAGATGAAGTAGGAAGGTGGATGAGGAAGCTCACTTGATTTTGCCCTTTCTTTCCGCCTTGCACGCTTTTCAGTGGCTTTCGTCTTCCATTTTGCTTCCCCGATGTCAAGCTGTCGTTTGAGGGGTTTTTTTCAATTCATCTCTGTCAGAGGCTTCTCCAAGATGAAAGCTGAATTTATGTTGGGCATAAATTTTAAATTTTAAACCAGAACTTTGGAGGAATAATAATGTTTATGCAGCAGGTTTGGCCTTTTTCTGTTGACCAATATTCGATGCATATATGCTGCAGTTATTGGTACACTGTTATACTGCTAATACTATAACATTTCGTCAGGATTCCAGAACCTATACTGGATTTAACCCCTCTTCTTTTATACCACCAAACAGTAACCCTAAACCCTAACCCTAACCCTAAACCCTAACCCTAAACCCTAATGCTAACCCTAACCCTAATCCATCATCACCTTATTTTAGTGCATCTGAAGTTTGGAGAAATGTCCTGCCACTTGATCTTCAACTACTGAATCATCATCATCATCATCATCATCATCATCATCATCATCATCATCATCATCATCATCATCATCATCATCATCATCAACAATCGGTTTATCTGTTAATCCTCTGATGAGGGTGCGGCCTGATTGTCCAGTTGGACAAAACGTTGAGTTCTCTTAGTTCTTCCGCTGTTTCCTTTTGAATTCATACCGTCGCATTATTTTAACCTTTCATCTATTCATATATATATATAGTACAAATTATTATTTATTCAAATATTTTACCTACATATGTGCATACATGCTTCAGCTATAGCTTTATTCAAGGTCAAGCCTGATGAGGTCAGTCCACCAGTGAAGAAACAGTGACTGACAGTAATAGGGTGTATGGATGAAAAATTATTTTCACTAACGAGTCACCGTTCATCAAAGTCTAAAGGTCACACAAGGACAAGGGTTAATGGGTTTATGTAAGACTAGCAGGGGTATCCCGCGTTGTCCGGGGCTCTCTTCCTTGGTTCCCCTCATTCACTACTCCCTCTCCCATTTCCCGGGCGAAAACTCTTTCTTCCCTAGTCGCCCCCTTTTCCCCAGTCGTCCCCCTCTCCCTCGCCCCACTGTCTTCCTGCTCACCCCCTTATCCCCTTCCATTCTAACACCCTTCCCCTCCTCCCACCCTGTTGCACGGGCAAAAGTAAATACTAACTCTGTCTTCCTGGTCGCCCCCTTCCCCTTCGATGTATATTTAGGTCACCATTGAAAATACCTTCTGGGAATCGATGGGGATCGAACTATCAACCAAAAGTTCTTGGTCCTTTGTCGTTACCAACTGCGCTACACGAACGGAGTATAAAAACTAACGAAAAATAGGTTACTTAAACACAGTTGTCTTGCATGCGTACAGGTGCAGAGCATACAATCGATTGAATGGCAAACAAATTTAGGGCTCCCGATTTCGGGTCCATTTGGGATGGAGAAATCAATATTTTTCCCCAATTTTTCGAAAATAATTTTTTAGATTGGTATATTTGCTGACGACATCACACTTTACTCTCGTCATATGCGCTAAACAGACACGATCATATCCGAGGCAATGACTGAATCCTTAGAAAACGACCTCCAGGCTGTAGTGGATTGGGGTCATAGATGGTTGGTAACTTTTAATGCCTCAAAGACAAAGCTACTTTCCTTCAATAACTACAAGAAACCTCTCCAACCACCGATTATCATGGCAAATAACACCCTACCTAAGAATTCATCATTCCAACTCCTCGGCCTAACCTTCACAGGTAACATGAATTGGAACAACTACATTGAAGACATTGCCAAGGCTGCTGCAAAGAAGGTTGGCTCCCTCTACCGTGCTAGTAAACTCCTCACACCTGGCATTATCCTATATCTCTACAAAGCCACTATTTGCCCATGCGTGGAGTATTGTTGTCACATCTGGGCTGGTGCATCATCCACTAGTCTCTCCCTCTTAGATAAGGTCCAAAAAAAGAGTCGCCAACCTAATAGGTCCCTCACTGTCAATCAAGCTCCAGCCCTTGTCCCATCGCCACAATGTAGCACCATTGTGCTTGTTTTACAAATACTTCAATGGATTGTGCTCCGATGAACTGGCTACTCTGGTGCCTCCTCGATGTAAATTCACTAGACCAACTCGACAATCAGCTAAATACCATCCATTCACTGTGGAGGTCCCCAGATGCCGGAAGGCCTTCTAGTCCAATAGCTTCTTTCCCGATGCTTCTGGCCTCTGGAACTCCCTCCCTGCTTCCTTTTTCCCGACAGTACCGACATGCAGATGCTAAAACTAATGTAAACAGACATTTTGCTACACTGCTCTCAACTTGGGGTGACACCCAAAACCCACACCCAAATTCTCAGTAACCCTTTACGACTACAGTGGCGGCATGTCTTGCTTGGGGTGAAATATGTTAAAAAAATGAAAAATAAAAAAAATTATGCGACCAGAAACGAAAAATAGGTTACTTAAACGCAGTTTGAAGCTGGGCTGTGTCTTGCATGCGCGCAGGTGCAGAGCGTACAATCGATCGAATGGCGAACAAATTTAAGGCCTCCCCGTTTAGGGTCCGTTTCGGATGGAGAAATCAATATTTTTCTCCAATTTTTCGATATTATGCGACCGGAAACTGGGCATTCAGAAAACGTTAACTTTATAGTACTGCTGAGTATCTTGGGAGTTTTTTGCAGACATACAAACATACACACATTTCACAAGTTGGAGCAAATAAGACATATAATGGTGGAACAATGTAAATAGTTTCACACTTAATACAATGTATACATACACATATATATATATATATATATGTATTTATTTATTTATATTTTCACAAACACACATATATCTGTCTATCTACTCAATGTTACAATGTTATGTAATTCCTGTATCAAGATGGTCTGGTGGAAACTCCGTATGATATAATATTTCGGGAACTCTTTTTCTTCTTCAGAACCGTGCTCAACTCAAGTTAAAATGTGAATATGAAGGTGGCCGTAAGATGCAGTCTCGCAGAAAATACCGGTTAAATTTGAATTCTAACCAGATTATTAAAAATTCAATAAATAAATAAAACAAAATAGATAAAGTTTTTTTTTTATTTTATTAATCCATTTTTACTTAATTTATTTATTTTTATACATTTTTTTTATAATTTTTTTTTTGTTTTGTTTTTTAGAATCTTTTGTTTTTTTAATTAAATTTTAAATCTAAATTTAAACCAAGTCTGTTCGTTTAAATTAATATGTCGGTTAATACTGCCATTAAACATCTGTATAGTGTAGGTTTTTCAAGGCACTTTAATCCAAGAACTTTTTAATGTTTGTGAATTTTTCTGATGATTTTGTAATGTTGCAGAGAGGACATTGACATAAAAATGTTGTTTGGCACAAGACAAATGAAACGGACCGTAAAAAATATATCTCACAAAAATATTATGTTTTTTTGGAAATGTGAAAAAATAAAAATAAAAATAATAAAATAAAAACATGATTATTGGAATATAATATGAACCTGACTTATATTTGCTCTGTTGTCACTAATTGACAATCATCGAGCTGAATCTTTTAAGGAGACTGCAAAGTAAAAGGGCACTGATAGTATATGCTAATACATATATTGTCATTATATATATATATATATATATATATAGGAGATGAAAAAGGAAAAGCCAAAAGATGCTTTTATGTATTCATCAACGTTTCGTCTTTATTTGTAAGACTTCCTCAGGATGATAATTTTAAGAAAAATGTCATGCAAGTACTCTCTGCCATCGACTTCCCTCAGCCCAGACCTTGGTCCTGCGCTCCCAGTAGTGGCTACTACTTCTTCTCATTAACCCATCATGTCAACCCAATATTTCTATATATATATATATTTTTATTTTTTTATTTTATACGTACATGAAAGTAATCCATGGACACGTGTTTCTGGCTCACAGCCGTCATCAGCATGGCTAACTTAGACAGAGATCGAACCTTCGATATTGATGTCTGTAGTCCAGCGTTCTACCACTGGACCAAGACGCTCCGTCTAGAAATATGTACGATTTTTATCACCTAAATATTTAATGTATTTTTATGTAATTATTTTTAATGGTGATTGCAGCGTTCGTTGTTTTTTTGCTTACTATTATTTCGATTGTCTCACTTTCCTAAGTGATTAAGATGCACAAAATTGCATTATTAGTCGCCCTTAACTTCATAGGACGTATTTTTTCCGTTAATATATATCTTTATTTATTTTATAGGTATATATATATATATATATATATATATATATATATATATATATATATATATATATATAATTCTCATTTTAGACAATAAACTTTCTAAGGCACGTAACAGTACCTATCACCCCACAGTAAACCGACTTTGTGTCAAACTTACTTTTATGAGAAAGTGAGTAAATCCCATACAATTTACGCACACCCTTCGATGACTATGAGAATTACTCACAGGAATGTAAGCGTTTTATTGTATAACGGCTTGAACTTTCTGCAATGGAGTCAAGGGCCATTCAAAACACTTAAGACAAGCTCAGCTTTTGAGTATTTTTGAGTATGGCTGGTGACCATGTTGGTCTTAAAGCAGAGTCATATACTTTACAGACAATAAACACTATAAATATGTTATAGGCAATAAATCATATATATATATATATATATATATATATATATATATATATATATATATATATATATATATATTCTTTTATATATATATATATATATATATATATATATTTATTAATAGAAGTAAGTTTTATTTATACAAACATATCTGATCCCACTATATATATATATATATATATATATATATATATATAGTGGGATCTGCATTTGTGCCAGCTGCTTGTTTGTATGTTTTATGTCGGTTTATATATATATATATATATACAGGGTGGGCAAAAATAAGGGTCCTATTTTTAAAAATTCATAACTTTTTTATTTATTGATTTTTTTAAATTTTTTTTTTAGAATAAGTAAAGGACCCCTTCCGAAGCAAGCATGAGCCGTATTAGCCCTAAGGAACGTACCCTCATTTAGAAAACATTATTTTTGCTTAAAAAACTCAAAACAATACTTTAGTTTTTGTAAGTTTTAAGAAGTGTTTTTCGGCTAAAATTTGTTTTGTTTATTTCAAAAAATCTCGGAAGGGTCAGTCTACACACACATAAAGTTTGGTGAGTTTAACCTTTATTTTGTGGAAGTTATTCAAATTCAAGTTATTCAAATTTAAAGATAGGACCCTTATTTTGGCCCACCCTGTATATATATATATATATATATATATATATATATATATATATATATATATATAAAGAATTGTGGTTACCAACGCTAGTAAAAAAAACTTTTTCAATAATTATTTATTATCTTATCATTTTAACATTTTAAGTTTTTAAATTATAATTTCATAACGCGTTTCGAGCATTTATTATGCTCTCTTCAGATGTATATTCCATTTGATAAAAGTGTTTCATTTGAGAAAACATTTCATTTTTCTTTCATTTAAAAGTGTCTGTTCCATTTGACAGAAAAAATGTTCTGGGGATTGACTTGTTGAGATAAAAATATATTCCGTTTGGCAACATTTTTTCTGTCAAATGGAACAGACACTTTTAAATGAAAGAAAAATGAAATGTTTTCTCAAATGAAACACTTTTATCAAATGGAATATACATCTGAAGAGAGCATAATAGGTAAACGATAAATGCTCGAAATGCGTTATGAAATTATATTTAAAAAACTTAAAATGTTAAAATGATAAGATAATAAATAATTATTGAAAAAGTTTTTTTACTAGCGTTGGTAACCACAATTCTTTAAATATACTTTTTTCTCTCGTTGGAACTGCACTGATGCTACACAACCCCCTTCTCTCTCTCTCTCTCTCTCTCTCTCTCTCTCTCTCTATATATATATATATATATATATATATATATATATATATATATATATATATATATTTTTTTTTTTTTTCAGGCACAGGAATCAGCCATCGGTAATCATCTCGTTAGTACAAATAGTTGTTCTGACAACTATTCCGATGGGTGGTTTTCTGTTTTACACAGTGCCAGGTCGAACTACCATCTCAATATTATTGAGGCGTTAGTTATTAACAATTCTCGGACTAGCCTGTGTAGACAAAAGATTTTGAAGCATCAGTTGGAGATCTTTAATGATTCAAAGCCACCATAACGTTGAGAGATTTACCTTTTTTTTTTTTCCTCTCTCAATCGTTTTCTCCAGCTGAAACAATTTTTTCCGCTCATATCTCATTCGACTTTTAGTTTTTAATTTACCATTCTGACGTTTCCTCTTAGAGGGTCAGACGATAAGGCCTTAAGGTAATTTTAACAATTTTCCTTTTCTTTTTTTTCCACCCGCCTGTTTCATTGATTAAAATAATGCTTCCTTTAAAATTGATCCTACGATTCTGTTGTACACAAAATTTACTTTATATATATATATATATATATATATATATATATATATATATATATATATATATATATATATATATATAGTGTCCTAAAAGTCACTGACATTGACTACCAAATACTGAAGTTTCATAACAAATGCCAGTCTTTGCTCAATATTCTGAGGCTGAAGCTGCTGGACAAGCTTAATTTTGTATGGAAACATGCCCATGTCATGCAACATCCTATGTAAGGAAGATCGTGAAACTCTCAACTGTTGGATCTTCTTCCAATTCTTCCTGATTGTCTTCAGTTCTTCAGTTCTTACTGAACGAGACCTTCCGGATCTCGGGAGGTCACATACTGCACCTTGGTTTTGAAAATGGCTTATTATAGCTTTAATGGCGTTTACACTTGCCGAATCTCTAGTGTTAAAATGTCGTCGGTAACACCGCTGGGTTTCTGAATTTGTCCCACGTGACTCAAAGTACGTTTGTACAATGTGAGTTCGTTCTTCAATGCTGTATTTGCTCATGATAACGTCGAAGGATAGCTTCAACTACTCTGAAAAAAGAAAAGAAAATAATTAAAAACAAAGAAGTTATGAATTTTTTTCAAGTGTCAGTGACTTTTGGGACACCCGGTATATATATATATATATATATATATATATATATATATATATATATATAAACTTAATGTCTGTGTGTATATGTGTGCTCGTGTGATGTTTGTATGTTCCCTATAGAAAGAAAGGTTACAGAATTTATATAAAATCTAAAAGTGTATTCATATGTAAAATATACCGAGGAAGACAATGGAAATGGTCACAAATCTCTAAGTGTATCTGTAGTGGGGGCTATGAGGGTATCACCCCCTTAAAACTTCAAATATATCCTATTTTTATAAATTTAAATCATACGTATAAAATTTTCTGGGGAAGACAATGGAAGTGGTCCCGAATCTCTAAGTTCCTTCCTAAGCTAAGAGAGCCATGGAGGCCGAACTTCCTTTAAATCTTCAAATATATGTATAATGTGTATAAAGAAAATTAAAAGAAAAAAAAATGTGTATAAAAAAATAAAAATAAAAAAGTAACATGGTGGTTAGGGTTAGGGTTAGCATAGTGAAAAGGTACATAGTAGTTATCCTAATTCAATCCCGAGCAACGCTGTGTTATCCTGCTGGTATAAACATAAATCTCACATACTTTTCATTTCTTCATACAGCTCTTGTCGGTTTATCCAGCTCTCCTAAACACTAGCCCAGTTTAATAATACTAAAGCAGCAATCATCATCATCATCATCATCATCATCATCATCATCATCATCATCATCATCATCATCATCATCGGTTCAATATCTGTTTTACATGTTGCCATACGTTGGACGGCTTTAAGAAACTGACTTTCAAAACTAACCTATCTCTGCTCAGGTCTTTATTTATCCTTCTTTCTCTCAGATATATCTCTATCAGTTTTTCCCATGTTTTCCTTGGCCGTCCTCTACCAACTCACTCTTCTATGTTCATTGTTTACTAATCATCGTCATCGTCATCGTCGTCGTCGTCGTCGTCGTCGTCATCATCATCATCATCATCACTGTCATCGTCATCGTCATCGTCGTCGTCGTCATCATCATCATCATCATAATAATCATCATCGTCGTCATCATCATCATCATCATCATCATCATCGGTTTAACATCTGCTATACATGTTATCATGTGTTGGACGGTTTTTATGAATTAACTTTTAAACTAACCCTAATTCCGCCCAGGTCTTTATTTCCCCTCCTCCCTTTCTCTCAAATCCATCGTTATCACTTCCACAGATGTTTTTTCTTTGGCCTTCCCTTGACAACTGACCCTACTACTTCAACTGTTCTACATGTCTCACCCATTCTCTCAATGTGACCAAACCAACAAAGTCTCCTGTTCGACACACACTTCTCTATACAGTCTAAATTTGAGCTTCCACTGAGGTCATCAGATCTAAGCTTCTTTAAAACTCACAGTACACATCCATTGTATCATTCTCATATCATTTCTCTCCATGCAACGCATATCCGCAACCCTCACTGGCCAGTTTTCACTTTCATACATAATCACATTGTGCGCACATTCCTGATAGACTCTTCTGTTGATTGACAGCAGTAACGCTTTGCTGGTTAGCAATGGTAGAAGTTTTGTGAACTTACTTCATCAACTCGTAACTATTTCAATCACACCAGCACTAACAGTGACAATAATCTCAATGTCCTATCTTTTTCACAATGTTTTTCTCTTCGTTCTTTCTGTTAAATATTAGAGTGGGTAGGTTGGCTAGTTTTTTGTGTTAGCTAGTACAAATTAGCACTTATGCAGGATAATAATCATAAACAAGTGATGACAATGATGCATACCTATACTTTCAATTTTCTATCCCAGTCTTTTTCACTTGTTCCTCTTCGTGCAGTTTTTTCTGCTGGTTTCCTCTTGACACTCACTGGTTTTTCTTTCTAATATGTTTACATATGACTGTCTACACATCAGATAAAGTCTCTTTCTTTGATAAGCTTCTGGGACTTCCCGTCACTTCAGACCTGAAATGGAAAACTTACATCAAATCTGCTGCTTAGGTTGCTGGAAAAATGGTTGGATCATTCCACTGCTCCAGATAGTACCTCACCTCTGACGCAATCTTCTACCTGCATAAGAGTCAAATAGGTTCTAAGATGGAGAGGTACTGCTGTCATATACGAGGAGGTTCCGCTCGAAGCACTCGTTTTTGTCTTTGCAATCTGGTGGGGATGATCCCTTCTCGTCCCTACAGACTCTTTCACACAGAAGTTTTGCTAGTCTCTTTCTGTTGTATTGTTATGTTCATGGTAGGGGCTCGACTGAACTCCAATTTCTGCCCCCCCCCCCCCGTCAAACATTTACAGCAAGAACTCGTCTAGCTAAAACAACAACAAAGAACTTTTCTTTCTTTCTCTCTGTCTCTTTCTTTCTCTCTTTCTCTCCCTCTCTCTCTCTTTCTTTTTATCTCGCTTTCTCTCTCTCTCTCTCTCTCTCTCTTTCTCCATCTTTCTCTTTCTTTCTCTCTCTCTCTCTCTCTCTCTTTCCCTCTCTCTCTCTCTTCCCCTCTCTCTCTCTCTCTTTCTTTCTCTCTCTCTCTCTTTCTTCCTCTCTTTCTTTCTCTTTCTCATTCTTTCCCTCTCTCTCTCTTTCCCTCTCTTTCTCTCTCTCTCCCTCTCTCTCTCTCTTTCTCTTTTTCTCTCTCTTTCTTTCTCTTTTTTCTCTCTCTCTCTTTCTCTCTCTCTTTCTTCCTCTCTTTCTTTCTCTTTCTCTTTCTTTCCCTCTCTCTCTCACTCTTTCTCTCTCTCTCGTTTTCTCTCTCTCTCTATTTCTCTCTCTTTTTCTCTCACTCTTTCTCTCTCTCTCTCTCTCTTTACCAAAAACCAAACGAACTTCCATCTGTAAAACAAGACACCACGAGTCTGCTTCCCAACCGACTACAGCATGGTCGTCTTCAAGTCTAATGCAACCAAATACTTGTTAAGCCGCCCTCTTGGAGAATCAAGTCATCTTAAGTCATCTTCCGAACATTCTACAAATTGTTTCCAGTCTTTTAGTGGCGGCGATTATTGTCCAACAAACAATCTGTTTGACCTGTGACCCCCCAAGCCTTGATAATGCGATGACCCGCCAGTACAAAACTTAAAATTCTGCATTCAATATTCCATGCTTATTCTCACGTTGTCGATCATGCTATCGTATTGTCACATGATTGGGCGAGTGTTCAGGAGAGATGGAAAAAATCATAGGTCATTTGGGTCATCTGTGACTATAAAAGTTTGCTTTTGTTTTATATAAAGAGCAGTTCAGTGTGTGTATGTATGTGTGGGTGTGTGCGTGCGTGTGTGTGGGTGTGTGTGTCAAACTAAAAGTAAAAAACTACAAAACAAGCACACCCACAAAGTTGGTATATTCTTGATCGGCGTTGTCCTGCGGAAAAATATCTAAAATTTAAAAAAAAATGATTATTCATTCTTTAAAGGGGGTCAACTGTGCTAGGTTTCGTTGGGGAAGAGAGGGGGTCGGGTTTTTCAGCCATTTTCAATGTTATCTATTACATAAAAGAGAGTTGAATAACTTACATTATTATTATTTTCTAAAACAAGAGATAAGAATGGGATGGGCGGAGGTGAAAGCGGTCGAGGTAGAGGGATGTGGAAAAACAGGGGAGGGGGAAAGAGAGAAAGATAGAGAGACGGATTGAGAGGTAGAGAGATTAAAAGTTTTAATATAAAGAGGTTACACAAATTATTTAACCTCTTCTATTATGTTTTTTTTTTATGACCTCAGGCATCGCCGGGTAGCCCTGCTGGTCATAAATAAATGCTTGTAGCGGTCTGATAGTCAAATCACATTTAAGGGTTGGATCACCAAAATAAAGCAACGTCGAGTATAGTTAGGACTTAGAGCGGTGACTGCTTCGGAATAGCAAGTGCCACAGGCATAAACTATGTTCAGTCTAACTGGGAAACAGACTAGTGTCCAGTTTTAGGAGTGGTAGGGCTATCCTAGGGGCTAAAAACCAAGGGAATAGCATAGGTGGTAAGGCTATCCTAGGGGCTAAAAACCAAGGGAATAGCATAGGTGGTAGGGCTATCCTAGGGGCTAAAAACCAAGGGAATAGCATAGGTGGTAGGACTATCCTAGGGGCTAAAAACCAAGGGAATAGCATAGGTGGTAGGGCTATCCTAGGGGCTAAAAACCAAGGGAATAGCATAGGTGGTAGGGCTATCCTAGGGGCTAAAAAACAAGGGAATAGCATAGGTGGTAGGGCTATCCTAGGGGCTAAAAACCAAGGGAATAGCATAGGTGGTATGGCTATCCTAGGGGCTAAAAACCAAGGGAATAGCATAGGTGCTATCAGCATTCGGACTTATATTGATTTTGATTTTTAATATTAAAGTGATTTAATAAAATAAAGGATAAATTATTCAAACCTATCCTAAAATAAGGGAGGTAATTTA
>OY744533.1:4863492-4890992 GCA_963556195.1 Sepiola atlantica | reverse complement strand
AATACCGTTTAATAATTAAATATTTATTTATATATATATATATATATATATATATATATATATATATATATATATATATATGAGGGTTTATAACTAAAAGATAACTTTTATAGAATTAGACCTATTGTGAGATGAGGAAAGCTCAATATACTGGATAGAGCAAAAATAAGGTGAGTCAATGAAAAATAGTTAGACCTGTAAATGGAAACAGATCAATATCTTCAGTTGTTCAGAACAAGGAGCATTTAGTAAATAAAAATATCTATTCTTCTTCTCTTTCAATTTCATTCCTTAAGCCAGGTTTTTCAAAGATTAAAATCTTATCATCAGAGGAAGTAGAGATTGATAAGTTGACAGATAAGAACAATCAATATTCGAAATTTGAAAAAAGTTTTTTAAAAAAAGTTCTTTTTAAAAAGTTTTAAAAGTTCAAACGGGTGTGTTTCAATGTAAATGAAATTAAAGTCACCAAAAACGGAAATCCAAGTGGTATGGGGTTCAAATGCAATTGGTAAATCCAGAAGAATCTGTGTGAAAATGTGACGACGATTCCACCCAAGTCCTTAGTCCTTAGTATATATATATATATATATATATATATATATATATATATATATATATATATATATAGTTTTGAAAGGTTCATACTTTTTTTAAGCATCTGAATGAAATTTAGTAAAAAAGAAGTGTGGTAAAATAAAAGAAAAAAAAATCGGTTCGATTTTGTCTTTTCTTTTAAATAAAATAAATGTTGCATCTATTACCAGCTTTGATGGTAGTTAATTTACCACACTTCTTTTTTACTATATATATATATATATATATAAAGAGGCAAAATACCTTTAAAAAACCATGTGTTAGATAGAGATATTTTTATTAAAAGCAAAATAAAAAATAAAAACAATATATATATATATATATATATATATATATATATATATATATATATATCTTTCCCCCCACGTTATAAAAAATTCTGTACCTGTGAAACACGTGTATAGATAATTGAATTGTAATGTTTTTTTCCTTGTACTCTGACTGAATACAATCGCCTTTGTTGGAAACCTTAAAGAATTCACTGACCCAGTTTTCCTCTGACTTAAGTAACCGTTACATTCATGTGGGCGGAAAAAAGCTGAAAATACACCCTAAGAAGACAAAATCGCTGTATCAGATATTGCACTTAAGTTCATCTCATATGCTGGCAAACATTTATTAAAATAGGACTTTTTTCCAGTTACGGAAGCATCTAAAAGCAAACAACATTGTGCGTTTCTCCAGCTCTCCTAAACAGACGCCCGGTTTAATGATACTAAACCAACAGTGACAATGACATATATTGGGTTGGCAAGTTCCCATCGTTTTTTTTTAAATTTAAATTTAAATTTAAAATGTTTAATAAAAATAATAAAATAACAACCAATTAATCGATACTGTATTCTCCCTTGCTGTTTACAACTTCTAACGTGCAATAAGCCTTTTGCCTATGAATAAAGTGTAGTATCTGTTCTCATGCTACACTTAATATATTCTGTCCTCGGCCAGTCAAGTGTTTACAGACAATTTTTTTCTTCTTTTTTTTAAGTCCGAGAGTAGCATACACGCTGGTACGTGGCAGTTTAATCAATCCGTTTGGGCTACTTGAAAAGCATCGACAAGTGAAAATTATGTAATCTCATTAAAAACCAGATAAACGATGCTTCATTGATTGAAAAAAATCTCGCATCGTTTATCTGGTTTTAAATCTGATTACATAATTTTCACTTTTCGATGCTTTTCACGTAGCCCAAACGGCTTTATTTTTTATATTGGTTTGCTGTATGTGACTCGATGTGGCGAGTGTAAAATGCAATAAATTTGGGCAATTTGGGGGATTGTTGACCCCCTGGGGGCGCGAACCAGAAGTTTTCTGAGGTCAAGGATGCTCATTCTATATCCAGAACAATTACCTCTACATTTTGGCCAAGTTTCAGAAAAATTGAATGGATGGATCAAACGTTATGGGAGAAAAGGGTAATTTTTTGCCATTTTGGGGGCTTTTGACCACCTGGGGGCACGAACCAGATTTTTTCCAAGGTCAGCGATACTTATTTTCTATTAGGAACAATTGCCTCCACATTTTAGTCAAGTTTCAGAGAAATTGAATGGATGGATGGATGAAAAGTTATGGGGCAAAAAATGTCATTTTTTGCCATTTCAGGGTCTTTTGAACCCCTGGGGGGCTAACCAGATTTTTTTCAAAAATCGGAGGATGTCACTTTCTAACCTGACCAAAGTTACAACTTCATGCAAAATTTCAGAGAAATTCAATGGATGGTTGCGGAGAAAAATCCGGACGGACGGACGGACTGACGGACATGCGTCAACCAATAAAACACTACAATATATGCATCTAAATAATCCTAATACACTAGAGAATCATAAAATAAATTTTTACTTACCATTATAATGACCAGATTTAAAAGTTTAGGCTCTTGAATTAAGTTGATGACACACCGATGACACTCGCCCGTGACATCGAAGATACTGATTACCTAGTTAGCGGGTGTGATCATGCAACATCATACTAATACCTACTCACACGTTGCAGATATGAAACAAGTTGCAGTTTTAACACATTTTTGTTGAATATTATATTAAATAGGTATTTTGTTAGAATGTGTCAAATTTTAAACAGAAAGCATTTAAGGGTTAAGATATTCCTTAGTTTTTGGGATTGAATTATGTTTGGAAACAAAAAGCATTTAAGGGTTAAACATAAGTTATTATTTTACCTAATATGCATGGGGGAGGGATTTCAGGTCTATACGTTTCCCGACAGTATTAATGCATACCTACCCAGCATTTCCCGGGTGTTACAACAAAGTTTAATTAATCAGATATAATGAATTGATTACAATAGATATTGTGCCTATTTATTGGCCTCCCGACGAGGCCAAAGTTTGACACAAGGTCAGTTTTAATGTGGGATTATCCAGCTCCCTAAAAAGGCAAAATCTGGATCAGAACAGAACTACAATTGCCTCAGTTTAGAAGAATTTCTAGTTCTCTTTGAATCATTTAAATCATTAATTTTAAAATTCGAAATAAGTACAAATTGTGCACAAGGCCATCAAATTGTGGGGAGTTCGGTTGTCATTCTCTGTCTATTCTACTCTTATCTAGATATATTCTGACCCATTCGTCCAGTTGTAAGGTTTTGCTGAGGGATGGCTACTATACAATGTGACACAATGTCTGGTGCTACCAGATAAGGCTGTCCGAAAATACTGACTTTCTGATCAAAATGCACCAAACATTGATGTTATTGTTTGTTTTCCTTTCCCTTAGCAAAACTCAATCATATTCTGCAAAACCAAAAACAAAAACAATAATTTTCTTCTGCAAAACAACCAAACGTTAAACAACCTGAAAAGGGTTGATATGCCGTAAAACAAAACAACCAAACGAAACACCATGAATAAATTTTTTTATCAAAATGATCAACATTAAATAACCTGAAAAGGGTTGATATGCCGTAAAACAAAATAACCAAACGAAACACCATGAATAAATATTTGAAGATACAAAGAAATTGAAACAAATTTTTTTATCAAAATGATCGACATTAAGCAACCCGAAAAAGAGTTGATATGCCGTAAAACAAAACAACCAAACGAAACACCATGAATAAATATTTGAAGATATAAAGAAATTGAAACAAATTTTTTTATCAAAATGATCGACATTAAGCAACCCGAAAAAGAGTTGATATGCCGTAAAACAAAACAACCAAACGAAACACCATGAATAAATATTTGAAGATATAAAGAAATTGAAACAATTTTTTTTATCAAAATGATCGACATTAAACAACCTGAAAAGGGTTGATATGCCGTAAAACAAAATAACTAAACGAAACACCATGAATAAATATTTGAAGATATAAAGAAATTGAAACAAATTTTTTTATCAAAATGATCGACATTAAGCAACCCGAAAAAGAGTTGATATGCCGTAAAACAAAACAACCAAACGAAACACCATGAATAAATATTTGAAGATATAAAGAAATTGAAACAAATTTTTTTATCAAAATGATCGACATTAAGCAACCCGAAAAAGAGTTGATATGCCGTAAAACAAAACAACCAAACGAAACACCATGAATAAATATTTTAAGATATAAAGAAATTGAAACAAATTTTTTTATCAAAATGATCGACATTAAGCAACCCGAAAAAGAGTTGATATGCCGTAAAACAAAACAACCAAACGAAACACCATGAATAAATATTTGAAGATATAAAGAAATTGAAACAAATTTTTTTATCAAAATGATCGACATTAAACAACCTGAAAAGGGTTGATATGCCGTAAAACAAAATAACTAAACGAAACACCATGAATAAATATTTAAAGATATAAAGTACTTTAAGCATAGAACCTTTTACCTAAATGACCGGATTCAGCATTAAATAACCTGAAAAGGGTTGATATGCCATAAAACCAAACAACCAAACCAAAGCGAGACAATGGAGTGTGTAAATATCCCCACTGGACCATCTGTAAAAAGTTGAATATCCAGTCTAGTCACAATTCCTGGAAACATATACCAGAAAGAAATATTGGAAATAAGTAATACACCATCCACTATGACTATCCAATCTCTACAGCTACATATCTACAAAACGGAGCGGTTAAACCTGGCATAGTGATATGGGACAAGAGGGAGAAAGTAGCAACCTTAGTTGAAGTCAGGGTCCCTAATGATGCTGACTTAAACAGTTAAGAGGGAGAAGATTACAAAATACCAAGGTCTTATGAACAACATGAAAAAAATTTCAAACACTCTCTGGCGAATATACTCGGTGAACCACGTGCAAGAGAGATATAAAAAATTGCACTTAAAGGGACGGTTAGAATCTTAAAAAGATCTCTCGGTTGGAGTCTCTGAAATAGCAGGTGAATGCCCCATCCCCAGCAAAAACAAAAAGATAAGAAAACCAGACACTGTTCCTTTCACTATTTGTCTATCACTTTTATTTCAGCAATCAACGACAGGCTATAACGGTAATTTTATAGAATCACTCCCGTCTACAATTGGGTGAGTTGTTTTAGGGGAGGGGGTGCCATCCGGACTTAGTTTTAGTGGTAGGGTTCAGGGAGGATTGAGGGTGTTTGTAGAGTTAGGGTTAAACCTCCCTTAACTCTACCACTAATCCTAACTCTGGGTACCCCGCCCCCTCATAGAGACGGGAGTGATTCTATAACATTGCCGTTATACCTCCACTTTCAAAGGAGGTAATGCCCGGGAGGATGGCTTCCAGAGACAAAAAAAAATGCTATCCGGGCCCCAAGGATCTCATTAAGTCCTTATTTGTTTGCATCGTTACGAGGGCAAACTTAGACACGTAGTCGGCTTTTGATATGATGAAAAATCACGCCTCCCCCAAAAGGGGCACTCTGCATTTGGAGCAAAAATAAATATTCCCTCAGTCTAAGAGAACAGATACTACACTTTGAGTTATTTATTCGCAAATAAATTTAAATTCCATTTGCAAATGAGGTACAAGGCCATCAAAAGTGTGGGAAGTGGGGGATGGGGTCGGTGTTACGGTTCACCCTCTGTCTATCCTACTCTTAATAGACACATTTTGACCCAATCTTCGAAGCACTGTCCCTTTCGTTCTTTCACCATTTGTCAATCACGTCACTTCAATAATCACCAACCCTAACCCTAACCCCAACCCTAATCCTAACCCTAACCCTAAACCCTAACCCCTAATCACCAACCCTAACTCTAACCCTAAACCCTAACCCTAATCACCAACCCTAGCTCTAACCCTAACCCTAACTCTAACCCTAACCCTAACCCTAAACCTAAACCCTACCCCCTAACCCTAACCCCAACCCTAACCCTAATCACCAACACTAACTCTAACCCTAACCCTAACCCTACCCCCTAACCCTAACCCCAACCCTAATCACCAACACTAACTCTAACCCTAACCCTAACCCCTAATCCTAACCCTAATCACCAACCCTAACTCTAACCCTAACCCTAACTCTAACCCTAATCCTAAACCCTAACCCTACCCCCTAACCCTAACCCTAATCCCACCTTTACTCTACGGACTACCCTAATTCAAATATCCCTAAATGTTTAACATCAAATTTTATTTATAACAGATACTACACTTTGATCCCAGTCTGAAGGCTACGATACAATTAAATAACCCCAATTATCAGCTTACGGTTTTATGTTGAAACACAGGTTCTCACCTCAGCTGATCATTGACGCTTAGCAACGGTGAGCCTGGTCATTACTTTGATGGGTGACCGTTTCGGAATACAAGGTTCAATAATTTAGGAAGTGATTATAAAATTCAATTTCTTTCAGCCCCAAAAGCTATGAGTGCAATAGTAGAGTAGATCTGACTCTCAAACCTTGGTAGAGCAACTAGAAAGAAAACTCTGAAATGACACCAGTCCTTCTCCGCTTATCCCAACATTGCTTTTGGTCATCTTGAATCTGTTTTTGCCATCACATTATCCATTATAGCTTTTTTCGCACCCTCTCAACAACAGTGGCACTTCGAGCAGTTTGGTGCCTGCCAGAACGCTCGTCACTCTCCGCTGATGTGTGGCCATTTTTTGAATCGGTTGAACCATTCCTTAATTTGTGTTACACCCATCGCATCTTCTCCAAACACCTGCTGAATCTAACGCGACGGTAGAGATGAACACTATTCCAAAAGAAGACTTTCAGAGGTGTTTCCGTCAGTGGATGGATCGGTGGGCTAAGTGTGTGCAAGCACAAAGGGGCCTACTTTGAAGGGGATTAGAGTCCTAACCCCGTCACGCATTAAAAAAAAATTTTTTTTTTGGCCTAAGGTCGGCTACTTTTTAGACAGCCATGTGTGTGTGTAAAAGTTACTGTTAATGTTATTGGTTAATACTTTGAAGGGTTAGGGTTAAGGTTAGCCTTAGGGTTAGGATTAGGGTTAGCGTTAGTGTTAGTATTAGCGTTAGTGTTAGCGCTAGGGTTAGCATTAGGGTTAGCATTAGTGTTAGCGTTAGGGTTAGCGTTATGGTTAGCATTAGGGTTAGCATTAGCGTTAGCGTTAGCGTTAGGGTTAGCGTTAGGGTTAGCATTAGGGTTAGCATTAGCGTTAGCGTTAGCGTTAGGGTTAGCGTTAGGGTTAGCATTAGGTTTAGGGCTAGTGTTAGGGCTAGTGTTAGTGTTAGGGTTTGCGTTAGGGTTAGTGTTAGCGCTAGGGTTAGCGTTAAGGTTAGGGTTAGCGTTAGTGTTAGGGTTAGGGTTAGCATTAGTGTTAGCGTTAGGGTTAGGGTTAACGTTAGAGTTAGGGTTAGGGTTAGCATTAGCGTTAGCGTTAGGGTTAGCGTTAGGGTTAGCATTAGGTTTAGGGTTAGGGCTAGTGTTAGGGTTAGTGTTAGGGTTTGCGTTAGTGTTAGCGTTAGTGTTAAGGTTAGGGTTAGCGTTAGGGTTAGTGTTAAGGTTAGGGTCAGGGTTAGTGTTAGCGTTAGGGTTAGTGTTAGCGTTAGGGTTAACATTAGCGTTAGGGTTAGCGTTAGGGTGAATGTGAACGTTTGGGTGACACATTTATTCCTGCTAAAAGTATTCAACGTTTCCATTGATACATTTGATACATTTGCCGCCATTCTGCAAGAACCAGTTTTGGCATGAAAGTCAAAGACCAGTACAGAACACACGTGGGTGTTTGCAAATGCAGGAAGTAACGATTCTCCTCGCCACACCTGTGGAATCATCCTCATCAAAACATGAAATTTGATCCTCATCTACATCCTCCACCTCCCTCCTCCCCCTCTTCCTCCTCCCACCATTCTCATCTACGAATGTACAGGATAATGTCATTAACAGGTGCGGCTATAAAAATACCCATATTCAGGCCAACCTATTCTGCAGACTAAAGGATTGCGTGTATATTTTTAATCACATAAAATACATGCAGAAATATTCCTCAGTCTTGGAATTTAGTTTATATTTCAAATTAAAAAAACTTCCATTTTAATTGTTCTAATAAACCGTAATTTGTAATTAACTTACCAGGTGACCCATCTCTTACTAAGCTTATATCTATCTATAACTCAATGGAATTTGTCTGACTCGCATCTGTTCTTATTTTATACCATATCTATCACTCTCGCTTCTGTCTCCCTCTCTCTCTCTGCTTATTACAAGTCAAAAGTTATAAAAAAAGAAGAAAAGTATTGAAATATTCCATTATCAAAAAGGAACTCTCGCTTCCCTTATTTTGTCCTTTAGTCCTCACATTTCGTGAGTGATGTTTCTGTATCACAGCTCTTCAGTGCGGCTAGACCAGTTAATTCCTCAAGCCGGGATTGAAACTCAACCGTGTATATGTGTGTGTATTTTTATTTATATTTAGAATTTTTTTAATTCAAATATAAATTTATAACATAAAGTAATTATAATAGCTCAATAGTGTAAGGCCAGAGCTCTGTTATATTCAATATTTTTATGCAATTTTATACCATATCAATGTTATAAATAACAGATTCACGTCATTTCATGACACTTATTTTTTATTCAGCATACAATTGTTTCGGCAAACAACAAGATATTTGTAAAATGCTTCGTGAATTTATTTCTAGGTGTGGCTATCTTCAGTGCTAATTTTACAAAACAAAGCAAAAACTTAAAAAAAAACATGAAAAACTAGGCGATCAAAGCCTAAATTTTTTATTTGATTTTATACCATATCAATGTTATGAAGGACAGATTCACGCTATTTCATAAAACTTATTTTTTATTCAGCATACAATTATTTCGGTTTATACCAAGATATTTGTAAAATCCTCCTGTGAATTCTTTTTCTTGATATGGCTATCTTCAGTGCTTATTATACAAAACAAAGCAAAAAAGTAAAAACAATGAAAAACTAGTCGAGCAGAACCTAAATTACAATCAGTACTCATTATAAACATTATTTTATTTAGTAAAAAAGAAGTGTGGTAAATAAAATACCATCAAAGCTGGTGATAGATGCAATATTTATTTTATTTAAAAGAAAAGACAAAATCGAAACCGATTTTTCTTTCTTTTTTTTTTCCTATAAACTGTCATTATTTTTTTATAGTTTATAGTTATACATATATTTCGCTAATAATATTAGCCTCATAAGTGTGTTTTAAATTCCGATGTAATTGGGAAGCCAGCTTCAGTTGGTGTGAGCCGGCGAGTGGGATGTTTTTTTTTTCTTTTCCACTCTCGTATGAACGCACGCCAGCACGTGGAAATGTTATAGTTTTGAAAGGTTCATACTTTTTTTAAGCATCTGAATGAAATTTAGTAAAAAAAAAAATGTGGTAAATAAAATTTTATTCAGATGCTTAAAAAAAGTATGAACCTTTCAAAACTATGCATTCTTTTTCGTGGTGTGGCTATCTTCAGTGCTTATTATACAAAACAAAGCAAAACATTATTTTATTTATATTCGCATGGAACTATGATCTCATCATATTCTGGTGGTAACACATACGTATCTTATGCTTTTCGCTGTTTGTATTTCTGATCATCAGCTTAAATATTGACCTAAATATTCCTGAATTAAAACATATATTTTCACTGACCACCTTTTGTTGTTTCGCCCAATTATTTCCTTTTTTCTTCAGGTTTTTAGCCATCGATTTTCCCTTATTTTATATTTCTTTTCTTACATTATACTTTCTTATACCCGTAAATTTAGGTAACTCTCTATATATATATTTATGAATTAATTTTTACGTACATATTAAAGGAATCCATGGGCACGTGTTTCTTGTTATCAGCCGTCATCAGCATGGCTATCCTGAGTAAGGATCGAACTTACGATATTACTTTTTGCAGTCTGGCGTTTGCCACTAGACCACAAACACCTTCCCGAAAATATGTACGATTTTTTAATAATGTTATGTAGTTTTTTGTTATTGTTTTACTGGCGATAGAAGCATAGCTTTTTTCTTAGTATTTTTTTAATTTTCAAATTGTGGTCTAGTGGCAACACACCAGACTGGAAACAATAACATCGTAGGTTCTATCCTTGCCCAGGGTAGCCATGCTGATGACGACTGATAGCCAGAAACAAGTGTCCATAGATTCCATTTTAAAGGACATTTTGAATTGGGACAGAAATAAAAATTGCCGCTCCGTATAGAAGACTCTTCTTCACTGATCAAGGACAGAAAAGATGACGTGTAGTATTCGAACAGATATTACACTTTGCTCCTAAGCGGTTTCCCTCACTTGTAGACAATCTACAAATGTTTACCTGCTGGGCTGCACACCTGCATGTACACCCACGCGTTCTCGTAAACCCCCAGTTTCTCTTTATACGCCCTCTCTTTCTTGCCGTTACGAAATTGACAGAAAACGCAGTAACACCCACTCGATCTACATATTTTCTTGACATATTTTCTATTGTCATGACATACATCTACACGCATCTCACGCACTCGCCCACGTGGGACGACCTCGTGTGAGCCGAAGATCCACATAAATTACCTGCGGAAATAAAATCAGTCTCTGAAAGATTTAAAACTTCAGTAAGGAACGTATCAGATTTCAAGGTAACACCTACTACGAACCCTAACCCTAACCCTAACCCCTACTACCGTCATTTCCATGAAAGGCACTCGACTTAGTTCCAAACTCTGGCTTCTCCTTGTATGACATTCACAGCAAGAACTCGCCTTTCTACCACAATTAAAAACGACTTTTCTATTCTCCTTCCATGTGTATAGCAATAGGCAGAATTCATGAAGACAGAGCTTCTTTGCAAGGGCTTCCCACCTGTGAAACACATTATTGCGAGACTGCTTCCCTGCTGGTTACAACTGGGTCGTCTTCAAATCCAATGTCAGTAAATTCCAGTCATAGGCTGTCCCCAAATTATCTAAACCAGTTCATACCATTGATCAATCATCAAGGATGACTAGGGCTAGATCAGCAAAGGCAAGACACTATTGACTTAAGATGACTAGGAGTACATGTATGATTCTAGATCAGCAAAGGCAAGACACTATTGACCTAAGATGACTAGGAGTACATGTATGAGTCTAGATCAGCAAAGGCAAGACACTATTGACCTAAGATGACTAGGAGTACATGTATGATTCTAGATCAGCAAAGGCAAGACACTATTGACCTAAGATGACTAGGAGTACATGTATGATTCTAGATCAGCAAAGGCAAGACACTATTGACCTAAGATGACTAGGAGTACATGTATGATTCTAGATCAGCAAAGGCAAGACACTATTGACCTAAGATGACTAGGAGTACATGTATGATACTAGATCAGCAAAGGCAAGACACTATTGACCTAAGATGACTAGGAGTACATGTATGATTCTAGATCAGAAAAGGCAAGACACTATTGACCTAAGATGACTAGGAGTACATGTATGCTTCTAGATCAGCAAAGGCAAGACACTATTGACCTAAGATGACTAGGAGTACATGTATGATTCTAGATCAGCAAAGGCAAGACACTATTGACCTAAGATGACTAGGAGTACATGTATGATTCTAGATCAGCAAAGGCAAGACACTATTGACCTAAGATGACTAGGAGTACATGTATGATTCTAGATCAGCAAAGGCAAGACACTATTGACCTAAGATGACTAGGAGTACATGTATGATTCTAGATCAGCAAAGGCAAGACACTATTGACCTAAGATGACTAGGAGTACATGTATGATTCTAGATCAGCAAAGGCAAGACACTATTGACCTAAGATGACTAGGAGTACATGTATGATTCTAGATCAGCAAAGGCAAGACACTATTGACCTAAGATGACTAGGAGTACATGTATGATTCTAGATCAGCAAAGGCAAGACACTATTGACCTAAGATGACTAGGAGTACATGTATGATTCTAGATCAGCAAAGGCAAGACACTATTGACCTAAGATGACTAGGAGTACATGTATGATTCTAGATCAGCAAAGGCAAGACACTATTGACCTAAGATGACTAGGAGTATATGTATGATTCTAGATCAGCAAAGGCAAAACACTATTGACCTAAGATCCGTAGGAGTACATGTATGATTCTAGATCAGCAAAGGCAAGACACTATTGACCTAAGATGAGTAGGAGTACATGTATGATTCTAGATCAGCAATAGCAATACACTATTGACCTAAGATGAGTAGGAGTACATGTATGATTCTAGATCAGCAAAGGCAATACACTATTGACCTAAGATGAGTAGGAGTACATGTATGATTCTAGATCAGCAAAGGCAATACACTATTGACCTAAGATGAGTAGGAGTACATGTATGATTCTAGATCAGCAAAGGCAAGACACTATTGACCTAAGATGACTAGGAGTATATGTATGATTCTAGATCAGCAAAGGCAAAACACTATTGACCTAAGATCCGTAGGAGTACATGTATGATTCTAGATCAGCAAAGGCAAGACACTATTGACCTAAGATGAGTAGGAGTACATGTATGATTCTAGATCAGCAATAGCAATACACTATTGACCTAAGATGAGTAGGAGTACATGTATGATTCTAGATCAGCAAAGGCAATACACTATTGACCTAAGATGAGTAGGAGTACATGTATGATTCTAGATCAGCAAAGGCAATACACTATTGACCTAAGATGAGTAGGAGTACATGTATGATTCTAGATCAGCAAAGGCAAAACACTATTGACCTAAGATCCGTAGGAGTACATGTATGATTCTAGATCAGCAAAGGCAAGACACTATTGACCTAAGATGAGTAGGAGAACATGTATGATTCTAGATCAGCAATAGCAATACACTATTGACCTAAGATGAGTGGGAGTACATGTATGATTCTAGATCAGCAAAGGCAAGACACTATTGACCTAAGATCAGTAGGAGTACATGTATGATCCTAGATCAGCAAAGACAATACACTATTGACCTAAGATAACTAGGAGTACATGTATGATCCTAGATCAGTAAAGACAATACACTATTGACCTAAGATGAGTAGGAGTACATGTATGATTCTAGATCAGCAAAGGCAAGACACTATTGACCTAAGATGAGTAGGAGTACGTGTATAATTCTAGATCAGCAAACGCAAGACACTATTGACCTAAGATGAGTAGGAGTACATGTATGATTCTAGATCAGCAAAGGCAATACACTATTGACCTAAGATGAGTAGGAGTACATGTATGATTCTAGATCAGCAAAGACAATACACTATTGACCTAAGATGACTAGGAGTACATGTATGATCCTAGATCAGTAAAGACAATACACTATTGACCTAAGATGAGTAGGAGTACATGTATGATTCTAGATCAGAAAAGGCAAGACACTATTGACCTAAGATGAGTAGGAGTACATGTATAATTCTAGATCAGCAAAGGCAAGACACTATTGACCTAAGATGACTAGGAGTACATGTATGATTCTAGATCAGCAAAGGCAAGACACTATTGACCTAAGATGAGTAGGAGTACATGTATGATTCTAGATCAGCAAAGACAATACACTATTGACCTAAGATAACTAGGAGCACATGTATGATCCTAGATCAGTAAAGACAATACACTATTGACCTAAGATGAGTAGGAGTACATGTATGATTCTAGATCAGCAAAGGCAAGACACTATTGATCTAAGATGAGTAGGAGTACATGTATGATTCTAGATCAGCAAAGGCAAGACACTATTGACCTAAGATGAGTAGGAGTACATGTATGATTCTACGTCAGCAAAGGCAAGACACTATTGACCTAAGATGAGTAGGAGTACATGTATGATTCTAGATCAGCAAAGGCAAGACACTATTGACCTAAGATGAGTAGGAGTACATGTATGATTCTAGATCAGCAAAGGCAATACACTATTGACCTAAGATGAGTAGGAGTACATGTATGATTCTAGATCAGCAAAGACAATACACTATTGACCTAAGATGAGTAGGAGTACATGTATGATTCTAGATCAGCAAAGGCAAGACACTATTGACCTAAGATGAGTAGGAGTACATGTATGATTCTAGATCAGCAAAGGCAAGACACTATTGACCTAAGATGAGTAGGAGTACATGTATGATTCTAGATCAGCAAAGGCAAGACACTATTGACCTAAGATGAGTAGGAGTACATGTATGATTCTAGATCAGCAAAGGCAAGACACTATTGACCTAAGATGAGTAGGAGTACATGTATGATTCTAGATCAGCAAAGGCAAGACACTATTGACCTAAGATGAGTAGGAGTACATGTATGATTCTAGATCAGCAAAGACAATACACTATTGACCTAAGATGAGTAGGAGTACATGTATGATTCTAGATCAGCAAAGACAATACACTATTGACCTAAGATGACTAGGAGTACATGTATGATCCTAGATCAGCAAAGACAATACACTATTGACCTAAGATGAGTAGGAGTACATGTATGATTCTAGATCAGCAAAGGCAATACACTATTGACCTAAGATGAGTAGGAGTACATGTATGATTCTAGATCAGCAAAGACAATACACTATTGACCTAAGATCAGTAGTAGTACAAGTATGATTCTAGATCAGCAAAGACAAAACACTATAGACCTATGATCAGTAGGAGTACATGTATGATTCTAGATCAGCAAAGGCAAGACTCTATTGACTTAAGATGAGTAGGAGTACATGTATGATTCTAGATCAGCAAAGGCAAGACACTATTGACCTAAGATGAGTAGGAGTACATGTATGATTCTAGATCAGCAAAGACAAAACACTATTGACCTAAGATCAGTAGGAGTACATGTATGATCCTAGATCAGCAAAGACAATACACTATTGACCTAAGATCAGTAGGAGTACATGTATGATTCTAGATCAGCAAAGGCAAGACACTATTGACCTACAATGAGTAAGAGTACATGTATGATTCTAGATCAGCAAAGACAATACACTATTGACCTAAGATGACTAGGAGTACATGTATGATTCTAGATCAGCAAAGACAATACACTATTGACCTAAGATCAGTAGGAGTACATGTATGATCCTAGATCAGCAAAGACAATACACTATTGACCTAAGATAACTAGGAGTACATGTATGATCCTAGATCAGTAAAGACAATACACTATTGACCTAAGATGAGTAGGAGTACATGTATGATTCTAGATCAGCAAAGGCAAGACACTATTGACCTAAGATGAGTAGGAGTACGTGTATAATTCTAGATCAGCAAACGCAAGACACTATTGACCTAAGATGAGTAGGAGTACATGTATGATTCTAGATCAGCAAAGGCAATACACTATTGACCTAAGATGAGTAGGAGTACATGTATGATTCTAGATCAGCAAAGACAATACACTATTGACCTAAGATGACTAGGAGTACATGTATGATCCTAGATCAGTAAAGACAATACACTATTGACCTAAGATGAGTAGGAGTACATGTATGATTCTAGATCAGAAAAGGCAAGACACTATTGACCTAAGATGAGTAGGAGTACATGTATAATTCTAGATCAGCAAAGGCAAGACACTATTGACCTAAGATGACTAGGAGTACATGTATGATTCTAGATCAGCAAAGGCAAGACACTATTGACCTAAGATGAGTAGGAGTACATGTATGATTCTAGATCAGCAAAGACAATACACTATTGACCTAAGATAACTAGGAGCACATGTATGATCCTAGATCAGTAAAGACAATACACTATTGACCTAAGATGAGTAGGAGTACATGTATGATTCTAGATCAGCAAAGGCAAGACACTATTGACCTAAGATGAGTAGGAGTACATGTATGATTCTAGATCAGCAAAGGCAAGACACTATTGACCTAAGATGAGTAGGAGTACATGTATGATTCTAGATCAGCAAAGGCAAGACACTATTGACCTAAGATGAGTAGGAGTACATGTATGATTCTAGATCAGCAAAGGCAAGACACTATTGACCTAAGATGAGTAGGAGTACATGTATGATTCTAGATCAGCAAAGGCAATACACTATTGACCTAAGATGAGTAGGAGTACATGTATGATTCTAGATCAGCAAAGACAATACACTATTGACCTAAGATGAGTAGGAGTACATGTATGATTCTAGATCAGCAAAGGCAAGACACTATTGACCTAAGATGAGTAGGAGTACATGTATGATTCTAGATCAGCAAAGGCAAGACACTATTGACCTAAGATGAGTAGGAGTACATGTATGATTCTAGATCAGCAAAGGCAAGACACTATAGACCTAAGATGAGTAGGAGTACATGTATGATTCTAGATCAGCAAAGGCAAGACACTATTGACCTAAGATGAGTAGGAGTACATGTATGATTCTAGATCAGCAAAGGCAAGACACTATTGACCTAAGATGAGTAGGAGTACATGTATGATTCTAGATCAGCAAAGGCAAGACACTATTGACTTAAGATGAGTAGGAGTACATGTATGATTCTAGATCAGCAAAGGCTTGATGTAAAGTGACAAGAGTAAAAAAAATTGTAAGAAATGCATATAACTTAATATAACTTAATATAACTTAATATAACTTAATATAACATAAAATATATTATACAAAAATACAATATCTTTTTATAAGAGGGAACCGGCAACAAAATACCAGATAGGATTTGGTGCAAGACGTCACTAGAGTGTTACTGTTTCGAAATCACAGCTGGCAACACTTGATATCATTATAATTGTGAATCTTGACCAAAACACTGACGGTTCCAACACAGACGAAGTCATGCATCAACATCAGCATCATTAAACAGATGTTCAGGCAAATATGATTTTTGTTTTACTAATCAGCCACTGCTTATCAAGGCCCAAAGGCAACTCGAGGATAAGTGTTAATTTTTTATGTCTTGGGGGTGGTGAGATAAACAACTTGAGGAATGCAGATCATTGTTAGATCTGGCCAGAATTTCATTACTTAATGGGACGGCTCAACCAGAATTTGTTAACATCGGACTTTAAAAAAACCCAATGCTGTTGTCAGCTAGGAATAGCTTCGTAGTATTGCGTTCTTGGAAAGAAACTCTGTTCATGGAGGTCCTGTTTAGCTTTTAGTGCAAAGTGGAAGATGATGATGACTAAATAAATAGACACAGTTTTATCACTTTTAAATACCAAGGGTTAGGGTTAGGGTTTATGGGTAGGGTTAGGGTTTAGGGTTAGGGTTAAAGTTAAGTGTTTAGGGGTAGGGTTGAGGGTTAGTGTTAGGGTTAAAGTTAGGGTTTAGGGTTAGGGTTGGGGTTGGGAAGAACCTGGACGAAACAAATTTCTCAATGTGTCCATATGAAAATAGTTTCCCAACAAGCAGATGGTGAGGATTTCTGCCACTAACCTAACCCTAACTCTAACCCTAACTCTAACCCTAACCTGCCACCAACGAGAAAGGCGGTCGGATCAGCTGTCAGAAAACATGTACTTCAAAGTATATGCCACAGCTCTCTGCCACTGACAAGAAAACTCCGGATATGACGAACTGCCAAAAAACATATCATGTTTTATTCTTCATATGAGTCAAAATCAATTATCAAAGAATGTTTTTAATGTCAGAACAGTTTTGCACCACTTTGATGTGTCTCTTACAAAGATTAAAATCCAGATATAATGATACTAAATCTTATGTCTAGAATCCTTATTCCAATTTTGATAACAATCCATTACATGATTTTGAATCTAGACAATGTCTAACATTGTGTACCTGGAGCTTAAGGGGTCTTAAGAAGAAACTGAAATTCATGGAATCTTACTTCATTGGTGTCTAATAACTATGGATCAGTGGGTTGATGGCGGCTTAGTGGTTAGAGACACGGACCGAAAACCTGGGTGTGCCAAGTTCGAATCCAGTTTGTTCCACAGAAACACTTTCATCAACCCTACACCTGACCTTGTGTCTAACCTCCTAGATAGGAGGTAAATAAAAAAAAAGTATGTATCAAATTCAATGCAAATTTGATGTATTTGAATTTTCAAATGGGAGGTTGGGCTCATACCATGCCTCTAAGTGCCTTTAAAATTTGAGGACTATTTATTAACTGATGTTTAATCCTTATTGTTAAAATTACCCCAAAAATTGGTTCATAATAGTTTAGGAATGAATCCTGTACATACAAATATACATACCTAAGTTTATATATATATATATATATATATATATATATATATATATATATATATATTGTGTGTATTTAGGCAGCATTTTCTCATTTATGATGATAATAATAATAATAATAATAATAATAATAATAATAATAATAATAATAATAATAATAATAATAATAATAATGATGATAATTATAATAATAACATTAATGATAATAACTGATTTTAGAATAGTTTTCGCTGTATTTTATTTTTTTTAATTGCTGATTTTAATTTACGTACACTTTTTTTTCCACTTTGAAAGACATAAGATATTACTTATTATATTCTGATGTGGATTTGGCGCAAAACAATTGAGTGTAAAGAAAAGCGAGCAGACGATAACTTGGGGGGGGGGGCACCTTTTACTGGGCAAGTAAATAACTGTTTTTAGAATCGTATTCGCTGTATTTTTTTATTGTTAATTTTATTTTAGGTACACTTTTCGTTTTTCTCTTTGAAAAATTAAAACTATTATCATTTATTATTTTGTAAATTCTTACGTCGATTTGGCGCAAAACGATTGGGTGGAAAGAAAAGCGAGCAGACAATAACAATGCAAACTTAATTCATCTTTTTATTAATGTTGTTATTTATCATGTGCAATATATTATTTAAATTAATTGTAGTGATAAAAAGATATATTCTGAAATTACATTACTTGGACTAGTATATTTCATTTTGATCAAAGAGAATACAAGATTATCGTGGGTCTGCGTTTGCGCTTGCCATCCATTAAAAAAACATGTTTTACTTTATTTTATTTTTAACTTGAAAATTATAGACACAAACAAATAATAAAAATGCTAATAAGGGGTTCAGGGCTTGGAGTAGGAGTGCATACACAGAGATCCTCATTGATTCCCGAGAAACGCCGGATGTGCCTTTTTGGGGGGGGGGGGTAAAAATGATAAATTTCCAGAAACTAATTTCTATTAACGACTCTTTACTTGCATTCTCTGTCCACCCAATCAACGCTGAGTGCATCCTTGGGCCCCACTACAAAATAAAATGTAAAAAAAAAATAAAAAAGGCATATGGTGTTATGGGCTGTGCACGAAAGAACATAGGGTTCCTCATTCTATCCCGGGCAACAGTTTTTTACATTAGGACCCGCACTAAAAGTACCTCGGCGTCGGTATCTCATGGATGTTTACGTAAAACTCCAGACAGTGCCGAATAAAAAGTCTGTTGACTTACATGCGTCCCCAAAAAGCACAAACGAGGCTGGATTTAACAAAAAAATAATAGTGATTCAAATAATTAAAAAGTTAATCAAATGTTTTTTAATTTTTGCTAAAATAATTTATAATTTTTTCTGATTATTATTGTTGCTTTCGTTAGGGTTTAGGGTTAGGGTTGGTTTAGGAATTGGGGTTAGGGTTTGGGCAGGCTCGTTTGCAGACGTCAAAGTTTAGATGTCGTCTGCTTATTCATTTCAATCAGTTATTCATTTTCTCACAGTTTCATTGACTAACCACTTCGAGGCTTCCCAGCGTTTTATGTAAAACACCTTAAAGGACCAACGCCATGGGACTTTTAGCGCGGCTTCCAAAGTTAACAAAGTACCTAAAGTTGTTCTAATAAAATATTGACTGTTGAGAAATCATAGTCCAAACCGGATGTGGAACATGCAAGCAAGCTGAGGGCCTCCAGAAGAGATTGTTACAAGAAGACACTGGATAAAATTATGGACAAAGATGGTAAAAGACCAGACCCAGAGCGAGCTAGTGCGATAAAAATTATGCCAAGTCCTGTGTTGTGGCCCTATAAAGGGGCCGGAATGAAAACACGAACCCGGGGTAAGGTAAAACAAGTATATTGGAGAAACTATAATACACCCATATCGAATTTTGAATACAACCCTATGCTATACACTTTCTTATCATATTCATTTGTTGTAAAAATTATATTTCAGTAATAAATCACAAGCACTTAATAATAGGGAGTTACTTTCCAATCATCCTGGTTAGGGGATATGACGACGTTAGGTTTTTACAGTTCTTGCAGGGAGGTGTCGGCGTCTTCCTATATACAGCGCCTGGTATTCTTAAATGGTCACTTATCTGGTACTGGCCAGGCTCAATGTTGCTTAACTTCGGTCATCTAACGAGAACCGGTGTGTCAACATGATTATGCCATATATATCCTAAAATACATGAACTTAATAAGTGCCTTTCGCAATGAAAATAATTTTTGATATTTAGGTGTGACAGACCAACCTAAATGCTAGTTAAAACTTAGACATGACAGACTAATGGACAAAATCTCTTATGCAGATGTTAAGACGCATCTAAAGTAACATTTTGGGTTTATTCAATCTGTGATGAATACAGAATAACTTACTTATCGTCTGCATTTGTAACGGGTTACCAATAGATTAATGGCGGGAAATAGTTGTATGCTGCCGAGCAACGGTAGAATTCAAATACAGAAAAGTGAGATATAAATTGTTTTGTTTTACGGCATATCAACCCTTTTCGAGTTATTTAATGCCGAATTCGGTCATTTTGGTAAAAGTTTTTATGCTTCAAGTTCTTTATATCTTCAAATATTTATTCATGGTGGTTTTGTTTGGTTTTTCGTTTTACGGCATATCAACCCTTTTCGGGTTATTTAATGCCGAATTCGGTCATTTTGGTAAAAGTTTTTATGCTTCAAGTTCTTTATATCCTCAAATATTTATTCATGGTGGTTTTGTTTGTTTTTTCGTTTTACGGCATATCAACCCTTTTCGGTTTATTTAATGCCGAATTCGATCATTTTGGTAAAAGTTTTTATGCTTCAAGTTCTTTATATGTTCAAATATTTATTAAAGTTTTTTGGTTTGGTTGTCCTGTAGAGGAAAAATGTTGTTTTTGTTTTTAGCTTTGCAGAACATGATTGAGTTTTGCAAAGGGAAATGAAAATAAACAATAACATCAATGTTTGGTGCATTTTAAATCAGGAAGCCGGTATCCCCAGACAGTCTGATCTGGTAGCACCAGTTGAAACTACTAGATCAGGCTGTCTGAAGATACTGGCTTATTGACTGAGAAATATAGGAAAACAAAATCTGGAAGATTGGGTTAAGATTTTACGAACTTCAAAGTCATATTTTATAGTTTAATGCAGACGAGATGATAAACATAAACTTTTTTCACATGAATGTGCGCATGCGTACATGTGCAGAATATAGCGCAAATATTTGCAGATGATCTACAAGTGGAGCAAGGTGATTAGGTCGAGGGACTTTTAGGCTTTCTTCGTTGGCGGCATTATTTCGAGTGGCAATCATAAAATCTGATTGAAAAACAAAGCAAGGAGTGGAAAGATGCGAAAGTCTACTGAATAAAAATATTAGGTGGAAGAGTGGATGGCGGTCGAGGTTATGGTTTAGGGTTAGGTTTAGGGTTAGGGTTAGGGTTAGAGCTTAAGGTTAGGGTTAGGGTTAGGGTTAGGGTTTAGGGTTTAGGGTTAAGGTTAGGGTTTAAGGTTTAAGGTTAGGTTTAGGTTTAGGGTTTAGGGTTTAGGGTTAGAGTTAGGGTTTAGGGTAAGGTTTAGGGTTAGGGTTAGGTTAAGAGTAAGGGTTTAGGTTTAGAGTTAGGGTTAGGTTTAGGGTAAGGTTTAGGGTTAGGGTTAGGTTTAAGGTAAGGTTTAGGGTTAGGGTTAGGTTTATGGTTAGGGTTTAGGTTTAGGGTTAGGGTAAGGGTTAGGGTTTAGGGTTTAGGTTAGGGTTTAGTTTAGGTTAGGTTTAGGGTTAGGGGTTTGTATTTGATTGACACACGGACATCATGATATTCACAAAGAGTTGAATAACAAGTTTATTTGTTAGGGGTCAGTTAGGTAATCGAATCAGGACTTGTGTATTTTCAATGGAAAATTAGCCCATCATTTTAGCGGATGTTGTCAAAGTATATTAAGTGTTATTTCGTTGAACTATATTCAAGTTATCTCTTCGTAATTTTCAGTTGCCAAAGATACAATCTCACTCTTCAATTTTGAAGTACAAAAAAGACTCTCACATTCGAAATCGAGGCCTAGTCTTTTTCCTGCTTGGGCTAGAAGCTGGGTGGACATGTTTTAACCCAACTCTACGTTCTTAGATGGTTTTCACAACTCTGACGCATTTATGGTCGGATGTCCTATTTACAGGTTGCAACTGTCGTTCACATATTCAAGCATTGTTCTATTAGCCATCACAACCTGACCCTTGTTCTACCTGTTGCAGCATTCGTATTGATGATATCATCACCCCCACCACCACCACCACCATCATCATCATCATCATCATCATCATCATCATCATCATCATCATCATCATCATCATCACCCCCACCATCATCATCATCATCATCATCATCATCATCATCATCATCATCATCATCATCATCATCATCATCATCATTAAATTCTGTTTAACATCCATTTTACATGCTGGTATGTGTTATACGGCTTTAAGAAATTGACTTCCAAAGTAACCTCTCTCTGGCCAGGTCTTTATTTATCCCATATTTCTCTCAAGTCCATTTTTATCACTTCCTCCCATATTTTCCTTGGCCTTCCCCTGATTGAACCGGAGAAGGTCCGCTTTCTCAATCAGTATCTCTGAACCTTGGAATACACTCCCAAGTGAGGTCATAAATGTGCCAACAACGCAGCGATTCAAGTTGATTTTGGACAGGTGCTAGACTACTGTATCCTCTTCTGTGTAAATTTCTACTACCCTTTACCTATATGACAACTGAAGCGTGCTTGTTTTATTTTTTGACAAATAAATTGAAAAGAAAAAGTGCTAAGTAATAATCGGTTCTAATTGGCAGTCTTCTGGGGGTTGAAGGTTCAATCCTCAGTGTGGGTGATATTAAGAATGCAATTATCGATTATTTAAGACTTCTACCTGGTCATGGCTGACAGAACGAGAGCAATCTACCCCCTTGATTTAATAAAGGGGTCCGTTAGAAATTCTGTACAGATTGCCGAGTTTGACAAGATGCACCTGAAGAAAGTCGGAGGTTACATCGGCCGAAACGTTGTGAGAACAACATCCAAGATGAGGACAGTAGTCTGAATAATTCAAATAATACAAATTGCATTCTTTCAGACAGACTAAACATTCGGACGATATTTTTTTCATATTTCGTTGTGTTACTCATATTCACCCCAAACAAGGGGTCACATTGCCACTGAGACGTAACCCTAACCGGCGGAGAAGAACTATTTCCAGCATCTGGGGACCTCTAAAGTGAAGGGGTGGGATTTTGCTGCTTGTCGGGTTATTTACGTTGAGAGGGCACCAGAGATGCACATAGTTATGTGATTTCATTTATTTATTTATTCTACTGATGGACGCCATTTTGTTTAGCATTTTTATCAGATATTCGTGTTCAGAATGTCATAACGGTGTGAAGTGTCGTGGCATTGTGTTCATTATAAGTTTACCTGGCATCGCGATGCAGTCACATTTACGGTCGAATGACTGCGAAAGAATTGCAGTCAAAAGTTCAAGGTAATCAATTGAGTCGGATTGGATCTTCACTCGGTGACTTCGGATAAACATCGCAATATCGACATTCGCAAACAGCGGTCTAACGCGGGAGACATAAAGTGGGAGAAATATTTTCAAGAGTGAGTTTGCAGAAGGAGCGTCGAATGAGAAAAATGGAACTCTTTGCTTTGTTTAGATGGTTTGAAGGGCGAGTCGACCAGAAGGGCGAGTCGACCAGAAGGGCGAGTCGACCAGAAGGGCGAGATCTTAATCGTATTTACAAAAAATATGCAGACACCTGTAAAAAATTTAATAACAATCTGCTTAACTCATTCATTTCATATATTTCTCTATTGTGCTTTTTCGTTTAAATACATCCGCAAACTGAAATAATGGTTTTCTTGACAATATCATTTTTCCTTTCCATTTATTCAGTTAAATAAGGGTTCTCATCAAAATAAAATCCTTCTTTTTAATTTATTTGGCTATTCCGAGCGTAGCCGTAAATCGCACGATGTCGCCCTAAAAAGCGTACAGTTTTGCAGGATCTTTATATAATCGTTATGTTATTTATTATCGTGGCATTCATGCAGTATAGTTAACAGAGCAGAAATCGAAAACAAACAAAATTCACAACAAATAACTTTTACCAAACGCAAGAAAATTAAATTTTCTACTGACCTGTATAATTTTAAAGCATAGAAACTGATCGTAAGATTTATTATCTCTGAATTTGTAATCGTCACTTTTACTTAGCCAAACACAAGTAAATAAAAAATGGCGGTCGATTTTGTTTGGATATGGTTGCTTATGTCAGACTTAAAAGATAGTAAAAAATAAGCGTAACATGCAACTAACTCTAAGTCCGGGGGGGGGGGGGTTGCCAGTCGGACTTAGGGTTAGTGGTAAGGTAAGTCAAATTTGGTCAAATTTGATTGTTTACTTTCTCAGAAAGACAAATATCGATGAAATGTTATATCGAAATAAAAATAAACTTTAAAACAGTTTAAAAATGTTAAAACTATACAGGTTGATAGAAAATAAATTTTATTGCGTTTGGTACCAGTTATTTGTTGTATATTTTGTTTTTACCTGATTGATGTTCTGTTAACTATACTACACGACTGTCATTATAGCTTATAACTTTATATTAGACGAGTGTAAAACCTCCGACAAAAAATGACAGAAAAAATGATCCTTCACCAGTGTTCTCATGAATATTCATCTTCTAGATAATAAAGTAAAGTCGGTTTTTCCCGTCCGCATTCAGACATAATAGGATAATAACCAAAACCTTCATGCGCTAATCTGTTCCTTCATCCAATTAGGCTAAGCCTTCATGTGTGTTTCCAGAAATGATGCATTAATTTCGTTGTCTTCCAATATTTTTTTATATTTTCTCCAGATTACCTGACTCTCCCAAATAAAACTCAAAAGAGAAGGTAGCATCCATTTTTACTCACTACTATTTATCTACCCTAACCACAACCAGTTACACCGGGTCCTTTCTTAATAGAAGGGAATCTTAGTTAAATCACCTAAATTATTTAATGTTGTCTTTAGATAATACAATAGCTTTTAAATCTAAATAACGACCGCTCCATTTCACCCTAACTCCAAAGCGCAAGTAGCATCCATTTTTACTCACTACTATTTATCTACTCTAACCGCAACCAGTTACACCGGATCCTTTCTTTATAGAAGGGAATTTTAGTTAAATCACCTAAATTATTTAATTTTGTCTTTAATAGCTTTTAAATCTAAATAACAATCGCTCCGTTGTGTGTTTCCATATCGGAATGATTTTTGCTTTCTGTAAACATTCTGGGTTTTGTTTTAATGAAAATGCATTTGGGAAGATCCGTTTTTATTTATGTTTTGAGGCATTTCCGTCCGTCCGTCCGTCCGTCCGTCCGTCCGTCCGGATTTTTCTCCGCAACCATCCATTGAATTTCTCTGAAATTTTGCATGAAGTTGTAACTTTAGTCAGGTTAGAAAGTGACATTCTCCGATTTAAAAAAAAAATCTGGTTAGCCCCCCCAGGGGGTAAAAAAAAAACAAAAACGGCAAAAAATGACATTTTTTGCCCCATAACTTTTCATCAATCCATTCAATTTCTCTGAAACTTGGCCAAAATGTGGACGCAATTGTTCCTAATAGAAAATAAGTATCGCTGACCTCAGAAAAAGTCTGGTTCGCGCCCCCAGGGGGTCAAAAGCCCCCAAAATGGCAAAAAATTACCCTTTTCTCCCATAACATTTGATCTATCCATTCAATTTCTCTGAAACTTGGCCAAAATGTAGAGGCAATTGTTCTGGATATAAAATGAGTATCCTTGACCTCAGAAATATTCTGGTTCGCGCCCCCAGGGGGTCAAAAGGGGGGTCAAAAATGTCCCAAATTGCCCAAATTTATTGCATTTTACACTGGCCACATCGAGTCACATACAGAGGGGGACCACGCATGCGCGGCTTGTTTAAATATGTTAACGACACATAACTGAGGCATAAAGACAAACATCTACTTAATTTTTGATGTTCGTAATATAACGCATTTTTTCAATGGTGAAACTGAAAACACACTTAAAAACTATTTTCAAAACAAATAAAATTTGCCTCAGTCTACAAGGATTTCTTTTTAGAAATCAGAAACCAATTTCTGCGGGAAATATTCTGTATTGGATACGTTATTAGAACAATATTCTGTATTGGATACGTTATTAGAACAATATTCTGTATTGGATACGTTATTAGAACAATATTCTGTATTGGATACGTTATTAGAACAATATTCTGTATTGGATACGTTATTAGAACAATATTCTGTATTGGATACGTTATTAGAACAATATTTTCGATATAAAATATTTAACACACTAGAAAATATTGATTTCTTTTATTTCATATTCGACTATTTACAAAAATACAGTATTCAAAACCTATTTTCAGGGCAGATTTAGACACACCGTCACTTTTTAGTGTGTGGGGGGGGGAACTATTTTCATTATTATTTGTGGAACATCTCATATATCAGACATTTTCAATTCAATTAATTTGGCAAAAAAATAAAATAAGCATGTTTCAGTTTCAAAGGTAAAAATTTACAGACGAAACGTCGATGAACATATAAACAATTTTCATATAAACATATAAACATATAAACAATTTTCGGGCTTCAAACTGTTTGAATGATTATCTTTACACTGATGATTCCGCAAAGATGAAACGAATATGCATGTAGATAATAATTAGATATTTATTATTAAATAATTATTTGTTGACGCCGTTTTGCTGGGTCCTTTAATGCGAGATAAGACATCCGTCAACCTTGGCTATAATGCAGCGGTCCTTGATGTAGAATGCTCTCTGACTGCAGCTCATAAAAGTGTCCGCTTACTGACATGAATAAATTTATTTCGCATGACTTTCGTATGACTATTCATGCCGGCCTCACCGGTTTGAGCATCGGATTCAGAGTTATAAACAAACAACTCTCGTTCCGGGGTTTAGGATCGTGCAATTGACTCTACACTGATAATTCTGTAACGATGAAACGTATACGTATGTAGATAATAATTGAAGATTTATTATTAAATAATTATATACATATATTTTTTAAAAAATTATTTACATTTTCTTATCTTTTTGTCTTTGCTGGGGATTGGGCATCCTACCGAATGCCAGACATTCACTGGCTATATCAGACACTCCAGCCGAGAGATCTATTTAAAATTCACTTTAAGTGCAATTGTTTGTATTTCTCTTGCACTTGGTTCACCAGGTATACTCGCCAGATAGCTTTTGAAATTCTTTTTCATTAGTCCTGTTGCCCCTATAATTACTAGGCTGATGGAGATCTTCCTAAGATTCCAGTTTCTTTTCATG